>JAHLKI010000062.1:0-47750 GCA_025602905.1 Phlyctochytrium arcticum
AGTCCGTATCTGACGCAGTTGATATTTCGTTTCCTGAAGCTCACAGGATTGCTCTTTTAGGCGGGCCTCGACGGCAAACAGCCGTTCGTAGAGTACGGCATGGTCACTATTGTCGTCGTCGACCAGCAGAGTGCTGCTGCTGTGACGGTTGGTGTAGGCTGGTGGAGGGGTGGTGAGCTTTGGTGAGTTTGTTTCCCATTTTGCGATAGAGCCAGCAGCGACAACGAGGAGGAGGAGGAGGGAATACTCTGACTTACATAGTTTATGTCCAAAATGTGGAAGGAAAAGGAAAGGACGAAGCGTGGGAGAGAGTAGCGGCAGAGTATATAGCGGAACGCGTTTCGGTTCAACTGTTTTCTGTGCGGCACAGTCATATGATATGTAAACGTAATATCCAATGGTTGGTCGTTGATCTCTCGACATCTCCATCACCATCTTCACTGTACTATCCGCAAACCGTGGTATATAATCAGTACCCTATACCCAGCAAGTCCTATTCCGTAACCCGGCAATCTCCATTAAATGCCTCCAAAAAGGAAGGTAACAAAAATCCCGCCGACCCTAATACCCTCCTTCACTGTCATACTTCGGGGCGGTTTCATAAATTGACGAGGGTAGAGGTTGACAAGTTGCACGTCGAGGATGGGGAGTATATGTGCGATGCGTGTCGGAGTTCATTGCGGAAGGCTGGGGTCTATCAACTTGGAGGGGGTGAGGGGATTATGCCCGATCAAGAGAATGTAGCTCCGGGTCGATGCCAACAAGAAGAGAAAGCATTAGGCCAACCTCAACAACCGGAAGTGGTAGAAAACAAAGGTATAATACAGGCTATAGAGTAGACAAACCCCATATGGAGCATCCATCCTCCTTTTAGCTTCGTAGACTAGCATAGACAGAAAGTTGTGTGTATATGTACTAGCCAGAGTTTTGGTTTTCGTATATAATCCACCCTGTCCAATCTCGCAAAATGTTTGAGATTTATCTTTTAGGATCAACCTGCGACGCATTCTCTGTTTCTCGGAATGACCCATCTATCATATTTCCCATCAACTTGGGGAAAGCTGTCCCATCGCGAGACTCTCGACCCCCGGAATCCAGCGGAATCCAGATGAAGCTGGATGCATGCTCCGCGAGTCATGTCCCGTCACACTCTTTCATACTAAGGCACAGCCCGCAAAAGAACGCTTAATGGAAATATCGAATCCTGGCCAGCAAAAAATGGAAAACCGGCCGTTCGTCCAAGCCACCGGTATATCGCGGCCAGTGGCTTAGTCTAGCGGCCGACCCGGAACGACGAACGGAAGACTTTGTGACTTTCCTTCCCTTCAATCCCCATTTTTTGGTGGACATTACTTGGGGGCATTTTGCTCAAAGAACTACCGGCGATCGACTTTTGACGGCAGCAACCGAGGAGCGATCACTCAAGAGCTGGAGGATTGGGGTGTCGACAAGTCAATCTGGGCCAAAACAGCATAGTCTACCACCTCCCACCAACCAACCAATCAACAAGCAAACAATCAGAAGACTCTCTATGCATTCCTAAAAAAACCCCTCCCCTCCTTAGTCGAAACACAATATGGCACTCAAAGTAGAACTGACGCGATGGGTGTCGGGCGTCGAAGCCTACGAATCGGGCAACTTTGAAGCGGCCCTGACGGCATTTGAAGGGATTGCGGATACCTCAAAGATTCATTTCAATATTGGCATGACGTTTATTCAGATGCAGATTTTGGATGAGGCTGTGAGTACTAGTCCTATTATTCATTGGTGTTATTGTGTAAAGTGTGAAACTAAATGTGAAAATGTTGGTAGATTGGAGCATTGACGAGAGCTGTCGCGTGTGATCCGTTTTTGGCTGTTGCGTACTTCATGCGCGGAGTCTGTCTCTACAATTCCAATGCGTTACAAGACAGTCTAGCCGATTTCAGCGATGCGCTTACTTACTTGCGAGGCAACGCCCTTATCGACTACTCCCAACTCGGTCTATCCTACAAACTCCTGTCTTGCGAAGTCTCCTTCAACCGCGGGTTATGTCTCGCCGCATTAGGACAAATGGACGCGGCATATAAAGATTTCGACGACGCGCTCCGGTCCCGTCCCTCGGATTCCTCGGGCGATTTCAGGAATATTGAGGATGCAGTGCAGATGGGCGAAGAGGCGCCTGATCGACTGGGACCCTATGCCGTCCCACCAGATTTGGTCTACCGCCCGCCCAAGGGAAAAGTCAAGAACTCGGATAAGAAGGATTATATTGGGAAAGCCAAAGTGGTGGCGAGTGTGGAGGCGACGGATAATTACGCGGGGTTTTCGGGGCGGGAATTGAAGTTGAAGACGTTACCCCGTTCGGCGACGTTTAGTGGGGGTGGAGGGGGTGGACCGGCGAGATCGGCTACATTGGGAGGAACGAGTCCTCTAACTCCCAGCTCGGCCACATCCCCTTTATCTCGATCAGCGACTGTCGGCGCATTCCCACGCAGCCCCGGCCCCAATAGTTTTGCGGCAAGTGCGTCCCGGAGCCCAGGTCTGGGTGGACCTATGCCCTTTGGCAGTCGTTCCAATATTATCCCCGCTGGAGGACCCACTCTAGCCCGTCGCCCAACCAACAACTCTGGTGGACCAGGCACCCTCCGATCCCGTACATCTTCCCTCAGCGCACCCCGCCCCGACCCTCCTTCCCGCTACACGTCCAACCTCGACACCATCAACCCCATCGACGACCTCATGGACTCCCTAGGCTCCGCCCGCCTCACCAATGACCCCCCCTCCTCCAGATACAACCCACCCCCCTTCTCCCAAATCCCCCAACGCGCCCCATCCGCCTTTTCCTCCTCCACCTCCCAATCCTCGATCGGCACCGACCGCATCAAACTCAAAGCCCATTTCACGGATACACGCATATTACTCATCCCCTACGATATTACCCTACCCGACCTCGAATCCCGCATCCAAACCAAATTCAAGTCGCGGGATCGGTTACTGTTGAAATATAAAGATGAGGATGGGGAGATGATGGGGATTGCAGATCAGGAGGATTTGGAGGTGGCGTTTGTTGTTAGTGGCATGGATTGGGGGCAGGAGGGGGGATCTGGACGTCTTGAAGTTTGGTGTTTTGTTGAATAAATTATATTTTCTTCTTTATCTATGTGTATATCATATTTGGTCCATTACCACTTGAGTGTTTTTGGGTCCTCAAACACCCCCGCAGGGCATTTTTGATTTTGCTCATGGTCAACCCCACACACCGTCCCCCATCATAAACTTTTTTTAAAAAAAAAAATGAGAGAGCATTTCACCACGAAAAGGATAAGGTAAAAGTATCTCTCAGCAAAGAAGTAAAAAAAGGTTATAGACTTTCCCATCCATTGGCAGATATGAGACTCTCTCTCTCTCTCTCTCTTTCTCTGGCGTTGATTCTACCATTCTCAATGAATGTAAACTTGGTAAAATTGGGTTGTTTTTCCTTTGACCGGCAAAATAACTTTTCAGTAATCAGCTTTGTATATATCTTATTTGCTAGGGGAGGGAGTTTCGAGATGGGATGTCGGAGAATGTCGGGTTTGCCTGATACACTGGGGAATTGGTTCCTCGCATTTGGACTTTTTTTTTTCTGGGTATTTCAAACATGGGGCAGATCGTGATTTTATATCGCAGCGATATACCGCTTTTTTTGTCCTTCAATATAACACTTTTCTAACTAGGTGGATGAGGGAAATCCTCTGCCGATATAAAGTTGTATATATTTTTTCGGCCTCTGCCCACGCTTAATAGAACCCCAATTTAGAGACGACACATGAATATCTTTACAAAAGACATGAATGGACTGTGAGAGTAAAACCCACAGAGTGGAAACTGACACAAATGAGACGATCCAGGGACCTTTGACATGATATACCTGCGCAGATTTGACATAAAAGAGATCTGATCTATTCGTTTTTCCACTTTTTATTTCCAAGTGGAGGACCAAGGCCGAACGATCCTGGCCATGGATAATTTTTGCATACAAATGAGAAACTTTGGAAGTATGATACGAGAGGCTCAATCCATCGACAGCTACACAAAGGGCCTTGGAATGGAGTGAGATCAAAGTAAAGTTGCGGGAGGCGCTGTATCTCACGCTGGAAGAACAACAAGAACAAATACGTGAGAGCATGATAGATACAAGAAGTAAGTGGGCATATATATGGGAGAGGGCTACACTGAGACTACGCTAGTTTTTTTTTCTTCATATTTAGAAATGTTCATATTCATAGTTTTTTTTATAACATAGACTTGCTTTTTTCTACTCTTGCGGTAATTTTGGGTTTGTTTTTCTTATGGATAACGGTGGAAATGAAAAGATGCAGATCTTCGTTTGTGTTTGATTATATACTCAATCAATCAATCATTTTCGCGTAGGTATATCATCAGTTTTTTCACTCCGAAAACCCGTGTGGGCATTACCAGTGCACAGGTACAGATTCGTTTCTTGTCTTTTGTAAAGATATTCATGTCCTGATCCATGTCGTCTCTTGCTCGCAGCTAGTTAAGACTATGTCCACAAAACCCAACCGCAATTCCTAACCATATGCGAGAGTTTCGCAGAGACTTTTCACAAGCCTGTCGAACAGCCAAAATGACAAGACCAGACCAAGACCAGAGACCAGTGTGGAAGATCCAAGGTGGCAAGACCAGACCGAGACCAGTCGAGAGATCTAAGCAGGTTCCATAGTTCAAAATGGATGGCAAGGAAGTTTCGGAGTTTGTGATGACAAAGCAAGAGCCAAGCCACGAGTCAGTGCCCTGGGAACAATGGGCAAGATGAGTGAACGGAATTGCAACGCAGAATAGAACCATGCTGGTGAATCAGTCGGAACATCGGCGGCGACAGATTGCCCTCGTTAAAAGCTGTCCAATCGAACGAACGTTGCGAGGTATTTGTTTCAAAATCAAGCAACGACAATGCAAAGCATCCAAACAATGTTGGCTGCATGCCACTCTCTGGAATCTATATTTCCATTTTTTTACCTCGGATTTTTTCGGGACACGAATTTGGATGTAGCCGACCACCATGGATACTGACGCAGGGACTGTTTTGCTGACCCGGCGCCATCAAACAAGTTGAACAAGGATAGTCTTGCCGGGGCCTCTCTCTCTCTCCGCATATCGCCGCAAACTACTCGTTCTTTAATCGTAAGCGGTCATGCTATGTGCGGAGAGTTGTTTGAACAGAGAGAAATCCCAACAAAGCTAATGGAATCACCCCAGGCGGCGGCGGCAAACAATAGACCCACGCCCGGACAACATGAACACTGATAACATCAGAGTCGGCTGCAAACACAAAGAGATACACCCAAGGGTAATTCTTCCCAGTTCACACATCAAAACCCACTACGCCCTCGGGATGCACAGTTATTCGCGTTCAGAGCAAGGATGCCTTATGTATATACTTTGATGACCAGTCACTGATTTTGCCCAACTTGAAATTTGATGAGCTGGGACTTTTGCCGCTATAATGGTGATTTTTCAGACTTTTGAAGTGAGGAATGTGGGGTTGTTGGCCGTTAACCGGGCAGTTTGTTCCCGAGCAGTAAATATAACTTCTTCTTCTTTCATCTATCTTTGAAGGTTGTAAGTTTATGCACAAACCCGTCAAGGTTATCTGTAGGTTTTTCTCTCGCATGCTCTCACTCTCTAAACTTACATACAGCAGAACCTATTAGATCATCCATACCTGCGGCGTTGATCCGTTGAATCACCATAAACCCGGGGGGGTCTGTCTAATCGAGTATCCGGGTTACACAATTGCAAGCTTGAATTGCTGCGTCCTTTCTCGCAAAACCACCGCCTATTTAATTGGGGCAGAGATCAACTATAACCAGTCCCGGTGGGGAAACTGGTAATTGATTTGCAAGATTACGTGTAATGTGTTCATGCTTCGATCAAAGCAGAAGTAAGGAGAAGCAAAAGCATATTACAGAAGGCCAAACTAGTCCTTACTGCGCAGAATCATATCAACCGGTATATCGCGGAACATCGAATCGACGAGAACTGTTGAAGGAGGGTTCAAGCGGTGATATATAGACTGGGGTGATGAGCGAGAACGGTGGGGGTGGGTGAACATATTGATGGATTTGGCTGCGCTTATTGGGTATAGTTTCGGAACCCAGGATGTTCACACAAACGATCAGACTTGGCGATCTTTTTTTTTTTTGGTCTAGAAGGCTGGTAACAAATGAAAAAGTACCCCATATAGGCTGAATTTAAGTTCAATAAGCATGCTTTGTAAAGGTAATCTACACAAATGTCAACTTTACAGGGTCATTAGTTTGAATGATGTTTTCGAGAGCGGCATGTAATGGTCGACGATACATTGGAACAGCTACATACATACATACAGAAAGGTTTCCAAAATACGGTAGGTGTAAATATCTCACCGCCGCCCCCACATTTTTTTTTTATTTCAATTGCAGTATTCTTTGTTGTACTCTTTGGGATCGCAATTTTTATTTTTATTCCTGAATCTATACATGATTTGCCCCTATGTACTTTTAACCCACAACACTTGGAAAAATGACCGCTTGACGTAAAGGAGGGTCAGACACATCACCTTGTTTTATCACCTTTGGAAGTAGAAAAGAGGGTTGGAAAAATCATACTGTTCCGTTTTTTTTTTGCATGATTCATTCGGGTCGATGATGTTGCAGCGGCAACGGCTGCTACGACTCACTGAAAGTATGGCCCAAAATTTGGAAGATCCGTACGTTTTGCCCAATGAAAGGTGACCATCCAACAGGAACCTGTTTATGAAAAAAATACAAATGGGGGGGGGGGGGGGGGGGGGGGGGGGGGGGGGGGGGGGGGGGGGGGGGGGGGGGGGGGGGGGGGGGGGGGGGGGGGGGGGGGGGGGGGGGGGGGGGGGGGGGGGGGGGGGGGGGGGGGGGGGGGGGGGGGGGGGTGGGGGGGGGGGGGGGGGGGGGTGGGGGGGGGGTGTTGACATAAATGAGCACAACATGATTCCCAAGCATATGAGCACAGAGAGACAACGGGTTTTTCGGAAACCTTCAACTTTTCGGAGGAGCCAGCGCAACAAGCTTCCAATGGTGTGCGGCGAGAGCATTGGGGTGGGAGCTTTCGTAGATGTCGACCTTTGGAAACCCAGCTTTGTAAAGGTATCATTAGAACTTGCTGGTGTTCATTTCAGCTGGCAGGATACGTACCAAAGGCTACCGTCCACCTTTTCATGATTCGCTTGACCTGTTGCGAGTGGTATCTGAAAGGTGAGAGAGCAATTCAGTGTTACCCCATACCGGATGATTTGTGCTTTTTTTGACGTACTGTCCGGTGCAACAGTACGTTGCAAACACTTTGCAATTATACCGTAAAACGTTTAAAAGGTTGAGATCCGGGATCACATCTGAGCTCTCGTGCTCTTGCCACGTCTCTCATCGGTCATGTCCGAATAGTGAATTCTACTAGCCATCCGGCTCTGACCTCGGACAGGAATGTGTCCAAAATCCACTTCCCGGACTATAGGTGGAATGTGTCGGGAGGCACCATTTCGATGGCGGATCCTTGCCGTCCGTTGGGGTTTTGCACGTAGATACCGTGATGCCAGGCATGCACCGGAGGTGTTGACCCCGGAAAAAGGTTGAACTTTATATTTCCATCCTTGGCCTTTGACATCTGTCCCTGCCCTTAGACTCTGATGCGCCGAGCAACAACAACGTCACGTTTTGTCTTACCCCACACGCCCCACACACACGATGGGGCACAACGTGACACGTGACACAAACGGAATGAGATCATTGAGCCTGTTGATGTCATTGGGTTTACAGTTGAGCCGTTTTTTTGAAGACTATTTAAAGTAGTGGATCTGAGATCTCCCAGACCCCCCAGAACAGACTCACAGACTCACAGACCCAATCTCATAAACGACAAACTCCAACTACAGCAATCCCAAAACAATGCACGCCACACTCATCCTCGCAGCCGCAGCAACGGCAACGCTCACCCTCGCTGGATCAACGCAAGCAGAACCCACGCTCCAAGAATGCCAGGCCCGCGCAGACAAAATCATTGCCTCTCTCAACGCCTGCAACAAGGAACCCAGAGACTACCAAAACTGCACGTGTCCTGGACTCTCCAATTTCAAAACAATGATTTCCACCGACGACTGTGACGATATCCTCGAGAAGCAGCCGGCTGGAACTCAGTTGAACGGCGTCGATGTTAAATTACAACTGGAAGCCATGAAGGAACAATCGGAAGCCTGTGCCGCGGGTAAATGGTCCGAAGTCGAAGCCTCGGCTAAACGCTTTGAGGACAAACTCAAGCAGGCCGTTGGCAAGAGTTCGGCTGTCTCTACTTCTGCATCTTTTGTTGGATCTGCTGCTGCCGCCGCCGTTGTTTACTTTTCGGTTTAATACGCTCAAGACACTTACTCTCTTTTTGTAACATACCTACCTTTACCTTACTGCATGCACGTTGTAACCCCCCATCCAAACAAGTTGTAATTAGACTATACATTTTCTTCCAATACACACTCTCTCTCTCTTTACTACACCGGCCCGGCGAGGAGGGCCCCGAGGCCGAACGCAGTGAGGCCGAGGGCCCCCGCGCGAGCGAGACAATTTCCCAAAGGGAAATTGGCGAGCGGGAGCGCGGCCATGGCCCAGACATTCTCTCGGGCAAGGGCGAGGAGGCCATGGCCCAGACATTTTTCCGAAGGAAAAATGGATGGGCGCGGAATGAGCCCGAGGAAGGAGGGCATGGCCCAGACATTTTTCCGCAAGGAAAAATGGATGGGCGCGGAATGAGCTCGGAGGAACGAGGGACGGGGACAGATTTTACAAGAGAGCAATGTTACGGGATTCACCATGAGGGTGCAACAACCATACGAGCAATGCGATGTAATATACAACAACTCGATTGGTTTTGATGGTGATCATGGGTCATGGGCGAGTATTTATGGAACATGATGATTGTTCACCCCAAGAGTTACTGTGTACTTGAATTTAGGGAAATTTTCATTCTTGAAAAAGGTTTTTTGGTAGCAAAGAAATGGATGTATAAAACGTGCCGGAATGACACATACATTCTTTCTCTACACCACTGGCATGTAAATGATATGGCAAAACATTTCTTAACTTTTATCGTATGTACATTACATGAAAGGAGGAGGAGAACTCCCATCCATGATCTTTGGCGAAGGGGTTAAAAACTTTACGATATGACATAGTTTTTAGAATGGATGCTTTTGGTGAATGGATGACTTACCATCCCTGCCAAAATGATACATTTGGGCAAAAATCATTGTTTTGCAAAAATGAACGGGGAAAACCATTTCCATTCCATGAAATAAAATTTTATGTTGGATGGGCATTTTACGCACTGGTGAAAACGTTTAAACGATTGGGCAGATGGTGCATAAAAAACAAACAGATATATTAGGCAGGGATGACTTTTCCCTACTTTTCCCCGAAATCTTGTCCCCAAAAAAAAAATTGTCTACCGGGTGAAATATTCATGTAGGGGGGGTGTGCAAATGAGAGAGAGAGAGAGAGAGGAGGGAACTGGGCTGCCCCCCCCTGTCGGTCCAACGTGTTCCTATATATGGTCCTTTTTTTGACCAATTTCCCCGGTTCTTTTAACCTCTTTCTCTCTCTGTTCTTTTCCCCAATGTCTAAATTTCGTGCTGGTTTCTTCACCAGATTTTCCTTGTCCTTTTGTACCCGTGACTTTCTCTTCCCAGTGTGTGTGTGTGTGTGTGTGTAAATGCCCAGGTTTTTCAGTGATGCAAATGGAAATAGTTTACCCCAGTGAGCGGACAAACATCAGCGACGAACGTTTTTTCTCAGTCCTTGACTTTGGGTGTGGGTGCCTTTGGGTAAAGACGACGACGTTTCCCGAGAAAAAGTCGCACTTTAAAGTCGACACTTTTTCCTGATTGGCCCATACATACATCTTGTTATCGCAAAGAGGCTTTGTAAAAGGACTTTGTTCAATGTTAGTCTTCTTCTTCCCCCTTCCACCTGCGGTACCTTGTTCCCTTCCACCCGCGGTACCTTGCTCCCAAACCCTCCACAGAACTGTACTTTTACACCAAACAAAAGTTTCAGCCTATCGAATCCTATAGCCTTTGTTATATAGCTGTCCTGGAATTACACCATCTCACAGATTTATACCAACTTCTTGTCGCCCGGGGGCTGAACTATACCTGCTATTTTTGAATCCCCCCCCCCCCCCCCCCCGTCAGTTTTGTTCTTAACCCTTTGACGACCCAGCGACCTAAATATAGGATCAGAACGCGTTTTTTTGACTTTACCATTAGAACAGCTCAAAACTTTACACATTTTTGAGGAAGGCTACTTGGAAGAAAGTGATAGATCTGGTTCTTCTGAATAGATCCATGGCCTCCAACTTTTGTTGCGGCATCTGGGGCAGAGATTCCAAGACTGGCTACTTTCATATTTGGGATGAAACCAAAAAAAAAATCGAAAAGAATGCTAAAAAAAATCAGAATTTGTATATGGAAAATGACAGAATCCGATCCCCCAGGACGAATTATCCCAAGGTCAAAAGGTGGCCCATTCAATTGTTGTCAATGTCGACTTTCATGCTCCTCTTGATGCCGTTCTGGTGCCATAGTTGGCATCGCGTCCAAGACTGAAATTTCAAACTCTGCTAATTGGTGAAAAGACGCATCTAGTGAAGGCATTTACAACCAAGATCTTGAAGAAACAGCCACCGGGGACTTGTACAAAGTTGTTTGGATGGGTCTAACGTAGAACATATTACCCTGGTGGTAGTCCCAGGTGCTTATGGGACCTCGTACAGCATGTGCTGCGCAAGTCCTGGTCTGAGCAACTTGAAACGGCAGTAACTTTGCCCCCAGACATGATAAAAAGGTCAATACCGGCTCATTTTAATCCTTGGATGCCCACAGTCACTGTGGAAGCCAAAATATCGAGGTCTAAGGGATCAAGTTTAAGCGTCATAACGGTGTTTGTAAATTTTGCCGCTCATCCCGCAGTGTGTCTGCTTCCACTGAGAATATTCAGGCTTCCTTTTGAACCCTAGCTTGAGAGTCCGATGTGAGTCCGATGTGACTGAATCCTATATTTAGGATGACGCGCCCCGGGAGCCAAACGGTTTAATCCCCCTTCCAAAAAAAACGAGGATGTGTTCTCTTTTCCCCATCTTTATGCATTCTATATACGTAGATTCGCTAGGATTTGGGGAGGTTTATTCCTTGACTGTATATACTCAAATTGACATCAGTTTTTCATTTTTCGTAGGTAGAGAGCCATTTCTGATTTATTTTTTTCATCTCCCTATATATCAAAAGAGTCTACTTTCATCGCAAAACAACGCTCGGTCGGTCCCCGTGACCTGTCCGTTTTTCATAGTCTTTTCCGTTTCTGCCTGGTCTCTTTCAGACGCAGTCCGTCCTTTCCCTACCTGTCAATTTTAATGCTGATTTTTTTTGGCCGGTAGTCTTGCTTCCTGTCTTTCGAACGAGCCTGTTGCCAGATTTTTTTCGAGCCTTCTGGCCTATTCTGTCCACAAATTACTACGATTTCGTGTCCGCCGGTTTTCAACAAGTCCGCTAGGGTTCTGTCATGACCCTTCACAGTCTGCTATCCTTCTTTTCTGACCTCGCTTTTTCTCCCACCCTCCTGTTCACCTCTGTTCCTGGTGTCTCCCCGTCCTGTCCTGTTCTTTCCGACTTAATGTCAAAGATGATCCCTCCTTTCCTGCCTGTTCTATGCCCTAACATGGTATTTCCTCGGATTGTCATTCTTTCGGCCTTTTCTTGGCCTTTGAAGATTACCTTACACTTTCTGATATCCTGTCATGACTGTTTCTTTACTTTCCGCAGTCCGTTGATGTACCTTTTCCCCCTACTTCTCTTTGACGATTTCCTGTCTACGCGCCCGCTGGGTTATAATCCCTTTCGCGACACCGCCAAGCTCTTTCTGTTCTGGGCTCTCCTAGCTACAGTTTCTTTTTTTGTACTTTTTGTCTGGAGATCCAACTTTCTGCAGCCAACCTTTCTTTACCATAGTTGCAGTCCCCATTCATCTGCTCGATCTGTCTGGCGGATTAAACAATTTCCGGACTTGTCCCTTCTAGGGCTGTTGCTTATTCTTATCTTCCCACTCTTTCCGTCCTGACCTTTGTGCTTATCCGTACCTGCGATTAGTAGTTCGTTTCGTATGTATCTATATTGTCTTTCTTCCTTCTGCTCCTTTATTTCCTATTTGGACTGTCCTGTGACTCTAGCTAATCGGTCGGATGTCCTTGACTTGCACTATCTCGCAGATTATAGCAACTTCTTTTCGCCTTGGTGCCCCGGCAGTCCTGTATCAATTTGAGATGGTCCAACATTACGGTTTACTGTCTGTTCTTTTTTTCTCTTTGAAATGGAAAATCTGACATTCATCTCTTTTGCTGCACACCGATTACTTTGTCCCCCCCCCCCCATTCTTTGCCTTTCCTGTCCATTTTGCTTCTGCCACATAATTCCTCTCTTCGCTTATTTATTGCTTCTTTTCCTGTTCGGGGCTTTCCTGTCTTTCTGCATGGTCTGTCCTTGGACTGTACGTACTCCTGAAACCATCCTTGCTTTCTACTTTTGACCATTCTATACTCCTGATCCTCTGCCTGACACATTGAACATTTATGCTACACTTCTACTTTAAGGGCTGACGCGTATTATTTTGTTCCCACTCTTGCTATGTTGTCCTTTCTTCTATCTTCAACTTAGGCAGGCAGATCTGTCCGTTATTGACCCATTAATTACTTGCTTCCTTTTTATCTTTTCATCCCTATTCGGCATATACGCATTGGGCGACTCTTTTACATTACAACTTTTTACGTGACTTTCACTATTTCTTTTCACTGGCGGTGGTGAAGGCGGATGCTACAGTTTTCTGTCAACTCCGGTAACATTGGCTCCCGTTCTCTTCCCACTTTTCGCGTTTCGGAATACTATTGCTTTTGTATTCCCCGAATGCAAACATAACATTCACCTCTGTTTTCTTTCCACTTCTCAAACTTATGACTACCCTATTTCTATTCTGTTCCTCTCTTCTTACATCATTTCAGGAGCTGATACTTTGCTTTCATCCTAGACCAATTGACATTCTGAACATCCAATTCTCTTCCCTAGCTCTATTACGGCTCTGTTCGCTTGCTCTTGGGAATGCGATTCATTTCTTTTGCTTAGACCTGTTTCCGGTCTGTTAGCTTGCTCTGTTGGCTTGCTCTTGAGAAAAGAAGGCGCGAAAGCGCCGCTATCCACTTGTATATATAAAGTTTATTTCTTTTCACTGGCGCGATTCCCCAACTTCCCTAATATCGTCTCTGCCCCCAACTTTTGGTGCTGTTGGATTTGACCTCGCTGGTTTCCTTCTCTTTGTACAGTTTCCACATTTACGTTTTACTACAGCCTCTGTTTTGCGCCGTCAAGTATATGACTTTTTAAAAATCTTCGCTTCAAGAATGTAAGAACTGCACCAAAGGACAATCTAATGCAGATTTACTCATCAATATCGTTTGTGTATATATACCCTAAACTTTTATTTGATCTCGCTGTTTTCCACACTTACGTTTTACTGACTGTTTGCGCCGTCAAGTATATATGACTTTTTAAAATCTTCGCTTCAAGGTTGGGTAGAACTGCATCAAGGACAATCTAATGCAGATTTACTCAGACCGATATCGTTTATCTATATACCCCAAACTTTTATTTGACCTCGCTGTTTTCCACATTTACGTTTACTGACTGTTTGCGCCGTCGAGTAATATGACTTTTTAAAATCTTGCGCCGCTTCAAGAATGGTTAAGAACTGCATCAAGGACAATCAAATGCAGACTTACTCAGGTGTCGTTTGGTCTATATACCCCAAACTTTTGTTTGACCTTCGCTGTTTTCCACAGTTTCCAACATTTACGTTTACTACAGCCTCTGTTTGCGCCGTCTACTTGTATATATACAAGTATATGACTTTTACGGGCCCATGTTAAGCTTGGTGCGGTTTGGTTAGAAGTAACATCCGGCGTAGTACTGGATGTAGTACATCACGAGAAAACAGTACCGGCCATGGGGTTACTTTGCGCCCGCGGTGGCTCTTGTTCAAGAACCGTGGGGACCGTCCTCCTCCGCAGGTGCGCGCAGTAGGACCTGAATTGTACGATGGCATCATAGTCGGTATGTATTCACAGTGTTGTAATGATGCCAGTGGAGATCACTGTATGATAGGTAGCTTATGCTGTGCTTATCCTTTTTGGTTCGTCGGATCTGATTGTCTATTCAGTTCTCCGGTAAAGTTCTCAACCTGTATCCTCCCTACCGGAGTTTTACTAGTACGTGTGTTTACGTAATGCATTAAGATCTCGAATGGTCATCCCATTGACCGGATTCATAACACACAGAAAGAAGTAAAAGCAAGCAAATGATGCAGACACTCCTCATATTTACAATCTGTTAGTAACAAGCCCAACCCGTGATGTAAATTGGCCAACCAGTAGTCCGAACTTCCCAGAATCATGTCAACTACATCCATCTCCACTTCAGCATGGGTCCATCCTTCGTATTGCAGCGCAATGAATCGACGGTCGGTGAATTTGATTGACGAGGCGACCCGTTGGGGGGAAGTCAAGCAGTGAAAGGTTGTATGATGAGCGGTGGGCAGGCTGGAAAAAAGTACGCTGTGGGTCCGTGACATTCTGGAAATGATCTGCACGACAACAAACTCAAGTCTCAGGGCCCAACAATCTGCCAACTCTTTTTTCTAAAAGGTGATATGTCAGTCCGTCCAAATTTGGGAGTAGGACGAGTCTGTAAATTTAAAATTTCGAGTGTCGGGTGAACAAAATGCGAGGTTTAGGAGACGACTCCGTCCGTGCTCTGGTAGACTCTTGCCGGAACTTGCGATACATGTCCATTAGTCGAACAAGTATCACTCACGAAGGGGCATCGTACGTCGAGCTACATGCTCGACATGTGGAGGAGCTATTACTTCGCGACAACAACCACGACCACAGGTCCGTTTACTTTTCAAAAAGATTTGGAACGTGTTCCTATGAGAGATGATCCCGCGATAGTTCAGTAAAACCTCAAGGAAGGGGCTTCGGTTACGCCCTTTACAGGCAACAGAGATTCCCGTATAAATGTGATAAGGTGGTGAAAAACTAAGAAAAATAATACTGTGCCATGGTTGGATCTGAATTCGTTTCGCCGAGTGCGGGTAGCTAAACGGAGAGACCATCCGAGTAGTTCGTGACAATTAACTCAGAATTGGTCTGGGGGCAGAGACAAAACGGTACTGACGGCACTGGGCGAAAGTACGGTAACATATTCTAAGTAGACAAACTAGTAGTATTTGTAGGTATAATAAAAATACACAATCCATAGATAAAAAACGATGTATAGAAGAAAATAGACACATTCCTTGAAGAATGGGCATGATCAAGAAAAAGAGCGTTCATCAAGCCATGATTGTAGAAATCTCAGGCGAGTACAAATGGTAAGTTGGGCAGTGCTGATAAGAGCGTAGCGGGACCGGAAGCGAAACAGACATTCTCCGTTCTGGGGGAAACTCAATATCCATATCCGAGTCGAATTCTTCCCAATGGCAGAGATCAGAGTCAGTCAATGCCGGCATCGAGAATGAGGAAAACGACTCCCAGTCTACGCCAAATTCTTCTGAGGAGGGTTTTTGCCGGGCTGAAGTGTAGAGACTGGCAAAAACGTCGAGGATGGATGCTTGGATGGAGTTTTTACGGGATTGACTGAGTGGGCGGGACATGGATGCTGCAGTTGATGGGGTTTGGTGGGTAGTGGGAATGCTGATGGATAACGGGACGGCAGGTGGACATTTTTTAAGTTTGCGGTGGGGTGGTTTAGAGTTTCGAACCGGCTGACGCCCTCGGAATTCCATCTCTTTGTCATGGCCCTCTTCCTCGTCCAAGGATAAATACAAGTTTAGAACCTCGGTTGCGTGACTGGGGGGTGGTGCCACACTCCCATCTTGGTGGTGTTCTTTGATGGATGCCAGTGTAAGAGATATGCTTGTGCGTCGTGATGAGCAAGATTGAGACATGGTGTGTAAGTGTTTTGGTTGGTGGTGGTGGGGAGTACCAAGCGGGAGGTTATATACGGTTGCGAGCGACGCGTCAAAATTCCCACAGCGATGTCAAAAAGGTGATCCTTACTTTACGGGTCGGTAAAGCAAATCTTGACAACCGAATCTTAAACAAGGTTTGACATCTATGACCAAAGTGCATTCTGTACCATTTCAGATAACAAAGCGGGGTAACTGAACAAGAGACTGCCAAAAACCCCCGCTCGCAATCCGAAGTTTTACAGTTTTAAGGGGTTCAAGTTAACAGATCCAAAGTTTTACAGTTTCAAGGGGTTCAAGTTAACAGACAAAACACCAAACTTTGAAAGTGTTTTTCAAAAGTGGACTTTACGCAGCTGGGAGATGATGTTCGGAATGTATACCCGATATACACGACGGATAATTTGATCTTTGGTCGACGTGAAATTGTCTGCCGCCCCAATTTCGGGAGGTGCAGCGTTGTAACTTGTCGTAGGAACCTTTCCCCTCCTCATTCATAAATGCTATTTTTTAATTGATTATGACTACAGAAATCAGGCTACTCAACCCTGTGTTCAGCTCTTTCGTTAGACCCTCACAAAATGTGATACACTTGTCGTAGGATGTGGGTGTCTCGATGTCTTTTTCTTTTTTTTTAGTAAGTGTCTAGACCGGGTGTCTAATGGAAGGCGCATTATTTGCGATTCAACACTTGCACCTGAACTTCTGCCGCAGCTCGACAACCATAGGATGCCCTCTCGAACGGATGTCCCCTACGACATCGTTGCGCAGATTTTCGAGGACTACAACGCCCTGAATCAGAGAGATACCAGGACACTAGCAGCCCTATGCTTGGTATCTCGAACATGGAAGCAGGTAGCCCAGCCCCATCTCTGGAAAGTGGCATGGTGTGTGAGGACGAGTTTAGCGTCCAACTCGAAACTCGGTCAATTCGTAGATGGCCTTGGACTACGCAACTATCGACCGGACTGCGACTCGAATGTTTTCCAAGTAATAGCAAACTGCTGCCCAAACTGTAAAGTGACATTCATCCTGTACAAGTATGCCCTCTTAGCTAACTCATTGACAGCACATTTCTTGAAGTAATGGATTGCTCGACTATGAATGACCAAGATCTGGTGCAGCTGGCCGAAAATTGCACTCAGCTCGACTTCTTGATTGTATATCATACCCCACAAATCTCGGAAAGCGGCTGGCTCAAAGCAGCATCTTTTCTAAAGCACCTGCGGAAGCTGAGTGTCGGCGAGAACCTTCATTTTCAAGACACGGCCATTCGTGCCGTTATCAACTCTTGTCCAAAGTTGCAAGAATTTTCCATCTCCAAAACGGGTATTACTTGTGAAGGAATTTCGTACATCATGGGACATGCTCCAAGATTGGACCAGTTATATCTCGAGTACAATCAGCGCATCCGGCGGCAACAGATTGAAGCCATTTTGTGGCAGAAGCCGGCACATTTGGACCTTGAAGTTTACTCGGCTGGTGAAAACCCGATATTTAGTGAAGCCACGGAACGTAACGTTGGTGATCAATAAAGATTTCCGAGCAAAATTATGTCAACAAGCGGATGAAGCGGGAGACAATTGAGCCAAGATTCACGATAATTCATTTCACTGAGTATATACAATACTATAGTCTACCTAGCCAACGGGTCTTGTAGCAAAGAGTCAGTGGGTATTGATTGCCCGGGTGGATTTTGCTCCACTGGGTATCTGCTTTAGACCCCCCTCCTTAGTTTAGTGGTTGTCGTAGGTGCAGTTCTACCATTTTGAGTTGACTTGAAGCGATCCGTGCGCTCTCGACTGAGATTTTTTGAAGTCATAAACTGCACTTGTTGTATATTGGAGATGCTACTTTTGAACTGTTGACTTTTACTTTGGGGGACTTTTCCCATGGTGCTAATCCTGCTAGTGCTAATCTTGGCAGCCAGCCAATCAGCGGCCGCCGGAAAAGAGAACCCTCTTGGTTATGACCTTTGCTTGTGCGTTCGGCGTGCAAACCCCGCTGGCGAAATAGCCTGGATACAGACGTTACTGGTAGGGTACTACGATACAATGATACAATCTGTTTCATCAGTAACTGCGAGTCTGCGATCCGAGGGCCATCCTATCGTGTTGAAGGGGCGGAATACCAGAGTCTTGTTGAGTGATGGAGTAATCGAGTGTTCAGTGTAAGCAGGAATACGGTTCTCTCCTTGACATATTGACATCATCAAGACACCGAATGTCACCTAAACAAAGGAACACCTTGGACACACCCAGAGACACACCCACGAGACACTCACAATACGTTGTTCATAACGCGGTATCAACCTCGCAACATTCAAGTTAGAGTTTTTGTATCTAGGCGCATATTGTTGTCATCGATAGAATCGTAGAAAAGGGTCCTGTGTTCTCCTTTATGGGGAGGCTCTCTTGGATTCCGTCTGTTATACTCGAGCACGAATCCGCTGCACGATAAATGTTGCTCAAATCGCATAAATTCCGTTCTGGGTGGTCTCGATCTTATCAAGACATTTGCACACAGAGTGACACCCTGGAACGGAACAAAAGATTTGTTTTCCTTGCCATGGCCCCCCCACGTCGTGATGTGTTGGCAATCATAAGAAATTTTAGGTTCTCATCTCGTATATTCCATAATTCAAAAGTTTGTTATTTCGCTGGAAGTGGAATGCGGAAAGTCCATGCTAAAAGCCCCGACCTACGTCTCTAATACCACAATCAGTTTGTTGAATAATCTATGATCATTATTTTCCCGAGAGTACTTCTAATAATGATCAGAGATTTTGGTTTATGTTCCCAGATGCGGCCAATGATATGAGGTGTAAAGGGCCGTTGACATATGCACGGGATATCCTATCTGTCGAAAAGCAGCTCGATAATGAGAGCTGACTTGGGAAAACACGATGCTGCGATGGGTTGTAAAATGAAACGCCGAAATCACACATCTCCCGCTCTCCAGCCATTTCATAGCGTACAGTTTTATCATACATTTACGCCCAGATGTCTTGATACTCTCTTGTACTCGCGGGCAGCATTTATACCGCATCGCAAATTCGCAATTCAGTCCGGCGGACTGGTTCATGTGATATATAAAGGATGAGAAATCCTGATGGGCTGCGGGGGATTCCCTTGTCTTCATGTGTATGTATCAAGGACGTGCAATTCCGAGCCCGTCCAAGAAATTAGCTGACTCTGGGACGAAAAAAAAGGTCCGGAAAGGACTATGCCAAACTTTTGCGCGGCGGGCGGGCGGGGCGGCTCAGATGGCGCGAAAGCTCCGGCGACAGCTTGGAGAGCGGCTCAGCTGGAACACCACACATTTTCTTTTAACAACTTTTTTGGTGGTGAGCCTTTCCATTCCCATTTTGAATTTTGAGGAGATCCAACATCACGTTCTGCTCCGGTATTCGGACCTTTGGTCGCCGCCGTGGGCGATATCCGCGGGAGCCTGGACAATCGCTATTATGTACTAGACTTGCATCTGAAGGGGGCTGAAGCAAGCTCATGGGGAAGTGGGCGTTCATCTCTCTCGGGAGTTCAACCGATAATTTACTTTATACCAAATGGCTTTTACCAATTTTACTGTGATATGATATGTCAAATGACTTTTTGGGCCGGGATTCGGATATCCCATCTTCGACATCGGTGAACTTGCTCCGCGACCGCCCTATGCGGCGATGACTATCTACCAAAGGCGCAACGACATGATATACGCTGAAAAACTTTCAAATGTGTAAACCGCATCTCCACATTTCCCGCAAGTTGACGCTATTTTCCAAACATTGAAACTCCCCAAAAGCCTTTTTTTTAACATCCGGTCTTGGAGCCACAATGGCAAGAAAACGTTCGGGTTGGAGGGTTGGAGTCCTAGCCTGATCTATATGATCTCATTTCATTTACCAATTGCTGTGTGTCCCTTGGGTAGTGTCCATACTCTACCGTTTTCTGAACTTTTCTCTCTCTTTTGCGCGTGAAGAATATGCTTAATTTTGTTAAAGGTGCACCAGCCAATGAAGGTAAATTTTAAATGCCGGCCCTGGTTTGGCAGTCGTAGTATGTGGCAGGACGTCAAAGATATCATATCAGAGGGGAGTTTAACCAAATTCCGGGTCTTGCTCATCATTCGAAGCCTTGATTGATGCGGTCGAGCGTCAAAATGTTTCACATGTTATGGATGTGATACAATGTCAGCCTCGATGTAGCAGCTTCTTCGGTTCCCAATGGTATGCCCCCACTCATGAATATCTGGACGCGATAACGTCGGGATGAGATGCATCACGGACAAACGTGCCTGTGAACGCCGGGGCTCGACGCTGGGAGAGCCTCGGTGGGATTTGGCTCACCCGCGTTACCGTGTTGCAGGGATTTCAAACTTCTCAGCAATGGGTCGTTTGCGTGTGCAACGCCGGTGCCGCCCTCCATCCACCAACATTTACCGTTCCGCATCCGACCTATGGGACTTGTCGTCACGCTAGGTTCGGTAGGACCCCAAATCTATTGTGCACCCTGTTACAGGTTGTACCCCCGTACTTCAGCCTTCGATCCTCGACTCGTTTCCCAACCGGCAAATCAACAGTTTGCAGATCCATAGCGCCAGCGCCCCCACAGCTGCCCAATCGGACTGGGATGTGTTCAAGCATTCAACGTCTCCTTTGCGCGCAAATGACCCCAACTTTTGCTGGAACGAAATGGCTTTGGGCTCCGGCTTCTTTTTGCTTGCGATTCCTTCATTTGCACGCCCGCTGAAATGAATGAATGAAGGGGGGCGAAAGCTGCAAGGAAACGGAAAAAGTGCTGAGGAAAGTTTTGTTGATGCTTGGTGCAGTCAAAGATCCTTTTTTATTTTCTTTTGAGGTTTTTTATTCGGCATCTCCCTTTGGCATCCCAAATGCTCTCGGTTCTATTCATCATCAGCATACTTTAAGAGCTCGCACTTGTCCCACCCTGGGCTGTCCCCTTGTTACCACCTCCATTTTTACCCCAGTCAAGGAGTGGTCATCTCGTCGACGCCAACTGGTTGCGATTTTTTCTATAATCGTTCATCAACTTTGTTCGGAGCCACGTTTTGTCTCTTGTTTATATCGCTCTGCAAGTGCCCCGAACGCCCTTCGATTGTATCGGCTCGTGTTGTTTGGAATCTTCAAGGTTTAATTCCCGCCATCATCATCTATCGCATCTGGCTTTGGTGCAAGTCGTCGGCACTTTTCGAAAGTTTTAGATCTTGCACATTGCCGATTTCAAAAGCTTGGAGGGCCCGATAGTATCACCCTTCGCGTCCGATCGAACACTTGGCAAGTCAGCGACCTTGAGAAACCCGGTGGCAAGATCCTCTTGTTTTACTGTGGAGTCAAGTCGAAGCTTACCTTCCGGGGGCACAAAGGCTTACCGGTAACGCCGTCGCATTTCACTCCCACGCTTGCGCACAACCACTCGAATTGAAGAGCATCATACGCTATCTGCTCGCCCTCCAAGTGCAACACTCCCGCACCCGTCCCTCGCAACTCCCACCGGCGCTGACCATCTTCGCCAATGTCAGACACGTCCCGCCCCCCAGGCTCTCCATCAGATTCGTCCGCGTCGACATCTCTCTTGCCGGTCAAATGCCTCTGGTCGGGCTGCACCTCGTCGTTTTTGACCGAAGACAGTTGTTTTGAGCATCTGAATCGGTTGCACGCTCAAGATGGTAAACAAGTCTGCGCATGGCACCCTCATTTGGGCCGGCCCGTTTGCGGACAGCCGCTGAGAAACCGGGGCAACTTTGCTGACCATGTCGTGACGCATTTTAGTACAGCACTGAGACCCATCCAATGCGCAGTAAGCATATTTATGATGTGGTTTTCCCTCTAAATTAAATTTGTTAATTTGATTTTACTTTTAGTTATGTTCTACACGTCTGCGGAACCGCCAAGATGTCAAGAGGCACGAAGTCAAACACCAAACTCCAGAGGTATGGGTCTACTTGCTTTGCGCAATGCTCCTCGGCAAATCTAACTCGATCTTTACAGGAACTGGCATCTAAACCCAAACCACGCAAGCGCAAGGCAGCGGGCGGTAAGAGTGAAGCTTCGACACCATCACCCACCTCTGCATCGTCGGAGTTACCCCTACCATACCAAAGTGTAAACATCCCGCAAGTAAGCCCACGCTTGGCAGCTGAACATCATCTAGCCGAACAGCATCCCCATCACCCCCATGACCCTTCTTTCCATCAATCTCACCATCAGCTATTGCAAGAACAACATCATCAGCAACACCCCCAACATCTCGCTCCCTCCCTGCACCCGTCTGGAGTAGACTCACCCCACCCGTATGATATGCGTATGCGAGTACCCGGCATGCCCTTCCCGGGCACCCTCAACATCGACGGCTCCTTGTCTCAAAACACATCAGTCATAGGCTCTTATTCTCCCGCTCCTTATTCCCCCATGGCACAAAATTCGTACTATCCTTGGACACAAAATTCACAGAGTCAGTCCGGCCAGGAGATGCTGGGTATGGCACCAGCCGGATTTTACCCCACCCATATTATCCAGCAGCATACTGGCATGGCGCCACCCCAGCACCAAGCGATGAATATGGCGGCAGTTGATCCCAGTGGGGCAAGGCGGTACGGCGTGTTGCAGGATGCCCAGCAGCAGGCCACGTCTTCGGCATCAAGTCATGCCATGCAGCAACGGGTTCGACCTGCAAATCAACCAGACGCGTTAACGATCCCGCATGTTTCAGTGCACAGCATGAATACCGCGGCTGGATACTCTCAGATGAGTGCGGCGCCATACACCGGGGGGCATCAGCGGCAACCAAGTGGTCTTTATACTCCATTGACCCCAGCCTCGTCTCCATCCACATGCTACTCGCCCATTCAGCAACACCAACAACCCCATCAAGCATCTTCTTCTTCAAGACCAGGTCCGGACTTTTACCCCGCTCAATATCACTCTCCACAGCAGACACAATCAGAGCAGCATCTACAGCAATCTCAACTTCACCATCATCATGTCATGCAGCAGCAGCATTCTACACCTACATCCGCGCAGCAATTCACTCAGCAGCCGTACGCACAACAAACTCTCCAACGCGCGACTTATACCCCGTCAAGACTATCTGCGGATATACTTGCCGATTCGCAGCAGCAGGCGCGACCCTCATCCTCCAGCACTGGCTGGCCACAGCACCACCCTAATGCCCCACAAAATGCAGGGGATCACCCAACTTCCTTCACGTCGCTGATGGTTAGTGGATCAGCTGATCCCATTCCATCCCCGACATATCTCTATCCAAACCAGTCTTATTCCCATGGCCATGGCTTTCCTCCACATCCCTCGTTTCAAAATCCTTCCTCCGAAGACGCTGCCAATAGTATTATTCTGCCTGCATTGCATCAAGCTTCCCCTCTCTGGCCAATGGCAGCCTCCCAGTATCCAAGCGCCAACATTCCACCCTCCCACCTAGGTGCTCTTCCCCCACCCCCACCGTCCTCAGCAACATCATCAAGGCGTCCCAACCCCCGCACCCACTCAACTCAGTCCGATAACGACTCCTCCTCTTTATCTCCTTCAACTACTGCCGCAGATCCGCCAAATGCATCCTTTAAACGTACCAAGCGCGATCATCTCCAATCGCTCTTGCCCACCGCGTCATCTATTGACGCCCTGCCGCCTTCGCCGGTCGATTCGGCTCCCTCATCATCAGCTAGATAGATGACTCAGCCAATGAATGATCATAATCACTTAGAGCTTTAGAATATAGATGATACACCTACAGGCTTCCCACTATAATAATGCAACCCCTTGTGCCTCTAATTTGTGAACCTCTGGGCCCAAACCTACTAGACATAGATGCGAAATATCTCCAAGCGACTATAACTTTGCAACGCGAGTGTTACATTTTTGTCATCAAGATGAGTTGATGTTTTATGATAGGACGGCACCAAATTAACAAAACCATTTACTTTACTTTATAAGAGAAAACCATCACAACCCAGAACCCAAAGTACTACATGCATCTCTACCCAACAATCTTTTGCATTGCCTTTGAAGATCAAATTTTCCTAATCTCGACGATTTCCCGCGTTTGTGGGTAAATAGCTCGGATGGGAGCTAAAGCATCTGACCCGGTGATGATGTTGTAATGAGGAGTTCGGGCCTATAGGATGATATGGACATAAGAGAAAGGTACCGCCGCATGAACATTTTCCTAGCACTTACATTTGCAACAGCATTGACGTGCGCCAACGTTTCGATTACAGCGCGCTGTCCTTCCTTGTATCCAGAGTGGGGCTCGCCATGAATAGGGAAACCTATTCAAAAGTCAAGTTAGGTTGAAAGAAACTCTGAAAGTCTCTATTCATTTATTTTCGTACCTGTAATGATATCGTAGCGAGGTTTATCCGCGCCATAACCAACGGGTGCAGCTCCTGGTGCGGCCAAGATACGACTTTTTGAACCCGTTGCGGGGCCGGTTGAGTAGTTTTCTGATTGGTGGTACACTGGGGCTGCATTGTCATTGGATTGAGACCCGTCATGATGGTGTGCGGAGGCATCAGAGGATGAGTGGGTGTTGTTGTTGTTGGAGGAGTGTTTGGGTGGGGTCTTAACCTGTACACATTTCTAATTAATTCCAAGGTTCGCGAGTTGTAATTCTTAGTATACATACCCTGCTATCATCCCGAGGTGAGGCCTGCGGTAGGGGCGGCAATGTCACAGTTCCAGCCGATCCTGATTTCTTTGCTCCATTCTTCTTGGTATGTTGCTGGGACTGCTGCTGCTGCAATTGCTGTTGTTGCCGAATCTCCTTCTCCGGATGCATCTCCTTCAACCACCGACGATGCGCCGCCCAGTCTTTCGCGGCCGGTTTTTTACAGGCTCGGTCATGAAGTTCATGGCTTCGTCGAACGCTGACCACCGACTTGCGGGGTTTTTTGGTCGTGGATGGGTCCTTGAACGCAAGACGATACTCGGTCATGAATGGAGCATAAGTCATGGCAACAGGGGCGGGGTGATGGACCATAACTGGGGAAACTTGGGTAAACGTTAAACCTTGTAGATGGTTTCGGGTCAGGACCAAATGAGGTCGTTGGTGTGGATAACGGGACGGTCTTCCTTTGTCAGTGATTTCTTGGGAAGAAAATAGTGTATCTGCAAGTAGTGGATCTGTCAATTTTGGTAACTTGGCATTTTAGGGGTATCACCCTTACTTTCGGAGATTTTCTCAGGTAATCGGTTGATTTTCAGCTCTTTCAAGTTTTAAAAATCAAGAGTTGTTACTTATGAAAATGTTGTATGCGTGGAAATACGAACGTTTCACAAGCTATCGAAGTTACCTAGTGATAGGTTTGCACAATTTTATAACTTTTCGGAGAGTCGTTTTACCACTTCCCTGATGAGTATTCTATTAGCCGCTCAGTTCATCCGCTATTTATCTGGCACTATGCTTAAATGATTCCAGACTCAAAAATGGGTTCTGGGCAACGACCAAAGAGAGTAATGCCTCCCGTGAAAAAAACAACATAAGGAGGTCAAGCGACATGCAATGGGTAATCTCGGGATTCAACTGTTCCAAAAATAGAAACAACCAATTTCCCTAATTGTCCATCCTTTGCATTCTGTTTACTGCTGCTGACGATTAAATTAGGAATTCTATATTGACAACAAAACAGTACTGCGGATGAAGAAAAGTTGGTGTGTACAATTTGGGTAAAGAAGCAAGACTCGAGACACTGCGGCCTCAACAGAAAAGATACCGGTATCTGGAAGAAGTTTTGAAAAGGCCAATTCCCCAAGGTCAAGGGGAACGCCGGGCGGATAGTGCAGCGCATTATATCATTGCTGAGGCAACTGATTGCACGAATCGACTGCAAGACATAAACTATCGGAACGACATACCATCTTGGAATCGGCTGCTCATTGTTCGACGAAGACAACCTTGTCAAAATGCGACTCAAGCTACATGGCTCATTCGAAGCCTTAAGGGATCATGTGCAATCTGGTCGCAAATCAAAAACTGGGGAAAACAATGGTCCCGGCTCAGGGGGGAAGTCTGGAAGTGTTGATCAGCTTAATCAGACGGGGGGACCTCATCATCGGGGCCCAGCTCTCAGTGGCCTCACGCGAGTTAGTTCGGCATCCAGTTTCGACTTGGCTAAATCGCGCGGGTCGCGTATGTCTCTGCTGGATGGTGTGCCATTGGGTCATGGTGAGGGGGCTGCTGGCTCAGGACCGCATTTGAGTGAGGGAGAGCTTTCTGATTCGATATCTGAGTTACATACCCGGCCGTCGCCCTCTGTCACATCTCGTGGTTCCCAAGGTCGCAACAGCCGATTGTCGAAAGAAATGACCGTCGGTACACCAGATTCCGGTTCCCTATTAGTCGGATCCGGATCAGGAAGTCGGCCAACGTCGCTGAATCGGGGGCAAAAAGGAGATCCAAGTCGAAATAGCGTTTTTTTTAAACCAGGGTTTTTCAACACTGATCAGGCTCTCCAACCTAATATTGCTGCCGCGTCTGTCGCATTTGCTCCAGCACCCGCCCCAATTACGACTATACAAGCCTCCACGCCAGCCTATACCGTCTCGACCGACGACGACGATACGCAAGACGATGTGATACCCCAGTACCGAGATAGCGTTGTGTCCGATGGATCTGGTGGTACGGGGGCCAGACCTTCCCAGAGCAAGTATCGCGAAATGGCAGGAACTTTTGCTGTATCGTCAATCCTGGATACGGGCGGAGATGATGATAACGACCCAATTGGAGGAACATTGTCTAGGAACTACAATACTCTTCCACATCAGGTCGCCGAAGAGTCTGTCGACCAGACTTCTGCATCAAGCCCGCGGAATCGCCTTTCTCGAAACCAGAGTCCAGTCCGCGATCAAAAACCCGAGCAGACCCCGACGACTACAGTGCAACAATCGATTCCTTCTTCGAGTGAATCATTGAGTGTGGCTACCCGCCCGTCCTTTGCCTCCACCAACTCCCTTGCCGACAATACCTTGATCCGTAGTGCATCCTACGGGTCGCGCAGCAGGTTGGACAGTGCATCATCGCAGTCAAAGATGGGGCGAAAGTTAGTTGAGCGAACATACTTGGGGCCGTTTGTTGCATCCACAAGACGGAAAGCCATGTATCAAAAACTCATGGATTCAGAGCTCTTTGCCCTGTTGGACATATATGAGTGGGGATCGCAGGAATTAGATCCGGAAGGGCCGTTTGTAGCGCTGCCTTTACCACCTCAAGGTCAATCCATAGCCACAGAAGTCTGTGATGGGAAGACCAAGGTTCTATCTGCCAACTTGCCGGATTTGGTCCGACTTTTGGCCTCGGAAGGAGCAACTGATGCCGAATATGTATCAGATTTTCTTTACACATACCGCTATTTTTCGGACCC
This sequence comes from Phlyctochytrium arcticum, assembly GCA_025602905.1. Classification (NCBI taxonomy): domain Eukaryota; kingdom Fungi; phylum Chytridiomycota; class Chytridiomycetes; order Chytridiales; family Chytridiaceae; genus Phlyctochytrium; species Phlyctochytrium arcticum. Next base: position 27,501 of record JAHLKI010000062.1, read on the forward strand.
AAAGGACGTTGCCCGATTGCTTATACTGCGATATGTAGAGATTATCACGGCAGAAAATGAGTTTGGAGACGAACCACCCACCCCGAAATCACCCGACAAGTCTGCTTCACCGGGTGAAGCTCGACCTGATTGGGCCGCATTTCTCCAACTGCGAGTTCTCAACGTGTTTAAGAAGTGGATTGATGGACATGCGGCAGACTTTGAAGACTGTCAACAGTTATACCAGTTGGTAGAGGTCTTTTTACGGAATCAAGTACGCTTGGATCCAAAACGGGCACCATTTGCCGATTCCATGTTGAAGAATTTGGAAGAGAAGGTAGAAAACGTTCGAAAAATGCAAAGTGTGCACGCACTAAAGAACGAAGCTGCTGTTCTGTCGGAGACGGAGCGGAGGTCTTCATTGAATAACACGACCCCCGATCCTCGGTACCGTCGACCATCCCTCCCCACGACTGGCACACCCTCTTTTCTGTCACGCACTCTTTCTCCCCTTAATTTGGACGTGGGAACGGCTGGCCGGTCGTCCATGCGTGGGTCCTCACAACCTCCAACGCCTCTGACCGCAGGAGCAGCAGATCGCCTAGCCAACTTGTTTCACCCCCGTTCCAATAGCGCTCCACCAGTGACTTCCAATCCCAGTGAGCCTGATCTCCCCGAAGGCCCCACTCTGAGTGACTTTGACCCTGAAATGATCGCGCAGCAATTAACCCTTCTCGAACACACTCAGTTCAAGCTCATCCGACCTTTCGAGTTTTTCTTCCAGGCTTGGAATGACCGCCACCTCAAAGACGTGACCTCTCCAAACCTCAGTTCGCTTATTACCTGGTTCAACCGCGTCGCATACGGTGTTGCTACCGAAGTGGTTTTGGGTCACAAGCTCAAGAACAGGGTAACATCTCTCAAGCGTTTCATCTACATTGCCCAGATGTCATTTCGATGGAACAATTTCAATACACTCTTCGAAATTGTGGCTGGTCTGAATTTGGGACCAGTAACGAGGTTGAAGAAGACGTGGAAATCGTTGCCAAAAAAATACTGGGATGTTTGGAACCAATTGAATCAAATTGTTTCCAATGAAGGTGAGTTAGGCTGTAGTAGTTTGACCAGGAAGGGCAGTCATTAACAATCAAGTTCTTAGGCTCATATCGAACGTATCGAAATGCTATCCGTTCCACAGTTCAAAAATCAGGCAATTGTCCCATCCTCCCATACTTGGGAGTAAATCTGTCAGATCTCACATTTGCTGAAGACGGCAATCCCACATTTATCACGCAACCCGCCGGAAACAGCACGGCATCAGCCGGCAATCACGGGCCAGCATCCCCTTTGAATAGCCAGAGTACCCAATCCACTGTAGTCGCACAATCCAACGAACCGATACAACAAACTACTGCCCCATTACCGCCTGCAGGCTCTCTCCTTTCACTCGCAAGTTCTTCGAATGTTCACACATTTCCCCTTATAAATTTCACCAAGTTTCGGCTGATATCAGCACTAGTGCAATCAGTGTCACATCTGCAACGTGGGGACTTTCCTTACACACCGGATGAGAAGATTCGCAACTTTCTCCGGAACGAATGGATTGTTTTGGACGATGCAGAATTGTATGAAGCATCTCGGGCTGCGGAACCAAAATTACCTGCCGCATAATGTACTTTTTTGTTGTAATCGAAAAACTATAAAGTGCTGAGACAATCCAGACTAAGTTGATGTGGTTCATGCGAGAGATTTTCATGGTACAGATATGGCTTTCTGACCGGGACTTTGGTCAATGGCAAACCGTCCATTCAAAACCTCCACCAGGTAAAGACAAGAAACATCCCACGATTGGAATGGAAGAGAGACTCTGAGCAACAGCTGAAATTGGATCCAAATTTTGTACTTCCACCACATAGACCACTGCTCCTGCAAAGTTCTGAAAGAGAATTGACAGTAATTGCTGTCTTCAGGGTTGTGACTGCAAATTTTCTTCGGCCTTGATCGTGATCTACTTGTCTGACGGCAACATATAGAGACGCACTCTGAGACGCACTGCAAGGTTCAGGTGTGCCGACTTCTGCTCCAAAATGACGTCCAGGTCGCTTTGCGTAAAGTTATAGATGTCACCGAGGCATAACATTACCAATTTTCGACCTTTGAGCATAATGTACGAAATGGTTGTCGTGGCGATAAGTACGTCGACGATTCTCAAGTCACAGAGGAGCAAGCAAGACTTTAGAATCGCAACGACGGCTGCTTCTTGCGGAAAACTATTCGGCCGACCGCCCACGACAAGTTTGCTCATATTTTGGAGGGAAGGGGCGACTCTGAGCCAGCCGGCTTCCGTAATTTTCATTGCCTTGTATAGGTCAAGACTCGAAGTTGGTTACATTTGTCGGCCAATAGGCACAGATCGTCGTCGCTCAACTCGTAACAGTATTCAATCGACAGCATTGTGCTGTTTGCCATGATGCAGAAAAAACAATTTTAGAAGGGGCGTGTGTGCTCACAGAACATGACATGTTTTGCAACTTGAGATGTTTGGGCAACAGTTTGCTATGGTTCGGAAAGCTGTCGGTCCATCGGATTCCCAGGGGTTATAGCAATGTAGTACAACTTGTTTCAACCAGTGCCCGAGTCTTGGATAGGTCTCCAGTACCAAATAAAAGGCGGGCACGCCCTCCACTGTTGGTTGCGACCCCTCATGATATACCGATTCCTACACAAGGGGTTGAGCAGCCTGCCTCCACGCTGGAGCTACCAGGCAGAGGGAGACCAGGGTTTGGTGATCATTCTCGCAGTCGTTGCCATCGTAATACTTGACAATCTGGGTAATAATTTCGGGGGGTAGTTGCGGCATCCTGTATTGATGTCAAAGTGGTGGAATATAGGAAATGCAGTGGAAACTCTCAGAATCTGACTTGAATGGAGAATGACCGTCTACCCCTCCCAAATTGGGGGCAGACACTCTCACGTCGAAAAAAGACACCAAAGATTTAAAAAAGATGAGACCCCCGCGGTTGCAGAGTACCGGGTGAAACCGGGTCCACTTATATATCTCCGGTGAGTTCCGACCATAGCCCGACATCATCTTCGGAAAGTCCAGCGATTTGGGTTTGAAAAAAAAAACTCCACAAAATTTTATGTTGTCTGTTAACTTGAACACTTTGCACGCCTAAAACCGAAAACTTTGATTTGAGGGGGTTTATCAATCTCGTTTTGTTACGCTCTCTGTTGTTTTCTGGATAGTACATATGGCACAAAATACACTTTGCCCATTTTTGCGAGCCGTAGATGTCAAATCTTATTTACGACTCGCTGTCAAGATTTTCTGTTTAACGACCCGTAAAGAAAGGATCAGCTTTTTGACATGCAAGCAAAAACACAGTGGGAATTTTGACGCGTCGCTCGCAACCGTATATAACCTCCCGCCTGGTACTTCCCATCCCACCAACCAAAAACTTACACATCATGTCTCAATCTCGCTCATCACGACGCACAAGCATATCTGTCACACTGGCCTCCATCCACGAACACCGAGATGGGAGCGACGCACCACCCCCCAGTCCCGCAACCGAGGTGTTGAACTTTTATTTATCCTTGGAAGAGGAAGAGGGCCATGACGAAGAGATGGAGTCCCGGGGGCGTCAGCCGGTTCGAAACTCTAAACCACCCCAACGTAAACGTCAAAAATGTCCACCCGCCGTGCCGTTATCCATCAGTATACCCACTACCCACCAAACCCCATCAACTACAGCATCCATTTCCCGCCCACTCAGTCAATCCCGTAAAAACTCCATCCAAGCCTCCATCCTCGACGTATTCGCCAGTCTCTACACTTCTGCCCGCCAAAAGCCCTCCTCAGAAGAATTTAACGTAGACTGGGAGTCGTTTTCCTCATTCTCGATGCCGGCATTGACTGACTCTGATCTCCGCGATTGGGAAGAATTCGATTCAGATATTGATATTGAGTTTCCCCCAGAACGGAGAATGTCTGTTTCGCTTCCGGTCCCCCTCCGCTCTTATCAGCAATGCCCAACTTACCATCTGTACTCGCCTGAGCTTTCTGCAATCATGGCTGGATAAGTGCGCATGCCCAATCTTGACGGGGAGTTTCCATTTTCTTCTATACATCATTTTTCATATTGTGTACTTTTTATTATTCCTACAAACACTACTAGTTTGTCTATCCAGAATATGGTACTTTCACCCAGTGCCGTCCAAACATTATTGAAAAGCAAACGGACCTGTCGTGTTTGTTGTCGCAAAGGAATAGCTCCTCACATGTCGAGCATGTAGCTCGATGTAAGCCCCTTCACGAGTGATACTTGTTCGACTTATATACGTGTATACTTTGCACGTTTGGCAAAAAGATCATAAATGTCCGATGATCTGGTTCATGATATGAACCACAGTAGATTGGAGTAGTTTGATGGTCAATGTATCGTTCAATTCAGTACGGGGAAGACGCAGCGGCCGTGCTGCCTTTATACAGATCAGAGACTATGTCATCTGGTTCGCAACAGTCCATACATTTTCGAAAAGCAAACGGACCCGTCGTGTTTGTTGTTACAAAGGAAAAGCTCCTCCACATGCCGAGTGATACTTGTTCGACTTATGTCCATGTAGCGCAAGTGCCGGCATGAGTCTACCAGAGCACGGACGGAGTCGTCTCCTAAACCTCGCATTTTGTCCACCTCGAGTTTGCGCAGGTTTTGAGAAAGGGTTACCGGGGTAGCAATACTTTTTGAGGATTCCAACTCTAGAAAAATTATTATTTGCAAAAGATGCTCATGGTATATATATTTACAAAGTGGCGGTGGACGTTTCCGCCTGGACCATCGAGGGCCGTAATTTCGGAAGAAAAACTATTTACAAGCAACCACTATTTTCCTCCGACTTGAAAATCTTGTTCAAATTGCCGATTTTTTTCCAGACCCCCCATCGTTCGGCCATGCTCGCATCTTCAGATTTCGAGTGCTGCTCGGCAATCAACCCAGATTGCTCGTTCTCGAATTGCATCCATCGCTGATGGTTGATCTGAGAATGTGTCGGTGCCTGACGAGGAGGACGGAAAGTGGAGGGTGGTTGTAGCATGCGTGCTAGATGGTGCTGGGGCCGATTGATTGCGGGAGGGCGGTGAAGTGCTGGGCGGGCAAAATGTTTCATTTTGCGAGTTTCGAATTAGCAGGGATAGGTTCGGCTCTCTATTTCGCTGGCGGTGAGTGCGGGAAGTTGATGTTCTTTGCTTTCGGATGCAAAGAATAACAGGCTCTGAGTGTAGCGTAGCTTGGATATATGCGAGAGTAAGAGTTTTTCAGGTATTGGTAAAGTTGCAAGACTTTCTTCAAGCTTGCTCTGCTTTTTATACGCTCTCAAAGGGCGTATTTGTCATGAGATCATGTCGGGTGATGTGCTGCGCAAAGGGTCACAGCCGCTAAAGTGCTGACTCAGTGGCGCAGCTCAAACTCGACGCTGCTGTTCGCTCAGTTATTCTCAAGAGAAAACAAACGTCTGATATGCCCCTGTTTTCGGCCAAAATTCCTCAAATGCCCCTGTTTTGAGGGTGATAACCAGGATGGCGCAGAAGTTCATTTCAGTCGTAGGTCAAAGATTCAAGATCCCCGACCGCGAAGTTCTGAACATTCTGCCACTGCAATCATGGAGGTTGGCACTCCCTTTGACAACTTCGATGCCGTTGTGCAAGTGGCCGCAGACCATGCTTCTCAACACGGATACTCTTTCAGCGTCGATAAGCGTGATAAAAAATGCTTGGTCCTCTCTTGTCGTGCCGTTGATTGTCCGTTTCACTTGCGGGCAATTGTAGATCGTCATCAAATTTGCAAGATAACGCAGCTTAACACTGACCACACGTGCGTGGGCAATCTCCAAGAGGCAAGAGGATCTCAGAATGCGAAGAACTGGGTCAGCAAAACCATCGAAGCTGGAATGGTCGTCACCTCCAAAACCACCCCAGGGCAAATTCGAGCCCATATGCGTCAACAACATGGGAACGTCCCATCTTACTCCACCGCGTTACGCGTGAAGGAGGACCTTCTCTCTGAGTCTGCCGATGATCAACGGGAGCAGTTTCGAATGTTTCGATCCTACTGTGCAGCGTTACAGGTAGCAGACCCCCAAACCACTGCCATCGTCAAGGCAAGTACAATTCGCCTTCCGGCAATCTTGCCTGACTCTGCCCAGTCGTACGCACAACACTTTCACAGTGTTTTCATTTGTACTGGGAGTGCCAAGCATCTCTGGTCTCATAACCGCAAATTTCTTGCAATGGACGGGACCTTCACAAAAAACAGATTCATCCAGACTTTACTACTTGCGTGCACCATGGACAGCGAGAACAAACTAGTAGTTCTTGCTTGGGCCCTAGTGCCGAATGAATGTGAGGAAACATGGACCTGGTTCCTGCAGCATCTATCAGACGCCCTGCCAACCTTGAATACCAGTCAAACTGTTATTATCAATGACCGAGAGAAAGGGCTCACAAACGCCCTAGAGACTCAAACACCAGATGCGTATCCGGCTTGGTGTTGTTATCACATCGCGGCTAATGTGCAGAGTAAATTTGGTTTGAAAATTAAGAGATTGTTTTGGAGATGTGTATATGCGGGTAGGTTCAACACGATCTTACCGTCTACTTGAACAAACCACACACCATCTGATGAAATGCAATAGATACAGAAGCCAAGTTTCTAGAACATTGGTCCGAGATCCAGACAACGAATGCTGCAGCCGCGGCCTACATCGATGACATTCCCCACGAGCGTTGGGCTTCGTATGCAGTGACTGGCAGACGATTTGGACATGTTACCTCAAATCTGGCGGAGATTGCCAACGCCCTTTTACGTATGATTCGGACCCTTCCTGCACTTGAAATGGTACATTCCATTTACCTGCATCAAATGGGGAGGTTTTACGACCGCGCCCAAGCATCCTTGGCATGGCGCGGGACTTTGACACCCTCCGTGGCGGAGACCCTCCGGAAGAATATTCAAGAGAGTCGCTCTTTCACCCCTCACCCAGCCACCACGACCGATGGAGTTGTGGTATCCACCAGGAATGCAAAGCAGTACGCTGTCAATCTGCCGAACGGCACGAATAGCGAAGGGCGCTGTTCCTGCAAAGAGTTTCAACAGATGTGGATACCTGAGCATGCATGCGCATTCGGTAATGCCGTGAGGGCATCTCCGGTATCGCTTGTTGCGTCCGTCTATTCCACCGAAAACTACAGGGCAACCTACGGACACCCCTACGCCCCTGTAACTCTGGAGGATCTGGTCAAAGACGATCTCAACCCGCCCGTTGCCAAGCGCCCTCGAGGCCGACCCAAGACTCGCCGCAAGGAGAGCGGAATGCAGGGTTCTTCCCAGGCTGGTGCCACTCAGGCCGACCAAGGCTGTCGCACTTGCGGAGAGTCGGGACATAACCGTCGGACATGCCGTGAGGCTCATGGGTAAATGACATAGCTAGGAGTAGAAATTATGGTAGCTTAGGTAGCTTGAACAGACACTCTTTCGTACAATTTGTGTGTTATCTTGATGGTCTTTGTTGCAATTCATGTGTGAGAAAAAAGCTATCTGTGCATCACAGTTTATCTCCGATATGTACCATTATCACCCTCAAAACAGGGGCATTTGAGGATTTTTTGAAAAAGAGGGGCATTTTAGGAATTTTGGCCGAAAACAGGGGCATATCAGACGTTTTCTCTATTCTCAATTTGTATGTATGTACGGGCTTGCTATTATGTACACGAGGGTAACTGGGGAATAATATGTACAGACTGTACTATGACTATGTGCAAAGAGGATATGTAATTACAATGTACAAAGGGGATAAAGTACGCTCAGACACCAATGGCGACCCGTAGGGAGGGAGGTGTGGCCGGCACCGACTGCCCCAACTGCTGCATTGTTCGAATTTTGTCCTGTGATAGTGGTCTAATATGAGCATTGACTGATAACCCCATACTGACTTTGGCGAGGGACACTCCTGGAGCGTGCGTCACGTCCCCGACAGCACCATTCTCGCGACATATCGCTGCACGACCCAATGCCGGTTGAGAGCGTCCATACGAGTAAAGCGCTTGTTGCAGACTTCACAGCCAAAGGGACGGATTCCGAGATGGATACGAGTGTGGCGCTTGAGATCATGCTTGCGAGAAAAGGTAGCCGAACATAAGCTGCAGGAAAACATTTTGCCGCCGCTGTCATCATTGCCCGATTCGGCGCTGTCCAGGCCAGAGGGGTTTGAATCTTGAGAGTTGCTGATTGGCATGTTGGGGAGAGAGGCCAAGGTTCGGTCCATGATGATCCCGGAGGTTGATTGGAGGGGATGGGGAGCCTGAGGCGCATCAGATCCAGAAAAAGACGCTCGCCCTTGTCGCCTAGGACGAGGCCTCATCTGGCTAGCAGAGGGTAGTGGGGCAAGCTCAGAGTGGCGTCGTCGCATCAATATTGGTCGAGATGGTTCAGGGTGCATGGAAGAGATATCTAAAGCCTTTGGCTGAATGCTGGTTTCATGGATTGATGTCCTTCGCCGATGTTGGTGTTGTGGCTGCCTGTGCATCATGGTGATGGCGTTTGCTGCTTTCTCGAGGGCATTGGACAGCTCCACAGATTGCGCTGCTTCCGCTGACGATTTGTCCACCCCAAAATGTGATTGCTGTACAAAGGAGGACGGTATTGAAGGAGCGGGTGGGACTAGCAGGGTGTTTGGGAAAGATTGTGATCGGGGCCGCGATATAAAGCCATTCGCCTTGAACTTTTGCTCGAGCTGAAGCCGATACTGTTGTTGCTGCCATAACACAGTAGAGACAGGATCACGGCCATTTTCCGGCATGGACGATGATGAATGTGACATGGGGGGTTGCTGGAACTGACTGATAGAAATGTTGTCCATAGATATAGGGGTGTGTGCTGATGCTTGTCCCGATGCTGCTCCGGCTAGAAGAGCTTCAGTGGTGTTCAAAACAGTCATGGCTGGCGACGCATTGTGCGTTGTGATAGAGTCGTCGGCTGCCGCTACTTGACAATTGGGTTTGAATGCATATGCAGCAGCTTCGGCGCCGTATTGCTCGATGTCTTGAAGCCTGATGACGCCTCGCCATGAATTTTGGTCCAATGTGGGTGGGTAACTTGCGGTCGGTGCTGAGAGGTTGTCGAGTGAAAGAGATTCTGGAGATGTTCCGAGCTCTGGTGCAACTATTTCTGGAGGCGATGAATGTGTTGTCCAATCGTCCAATGATGCCGTCGTTAGAGTGGGAGCGAGTGTGATCGCTTGTGTCTTGTCCATTGGCACATCTGGTATTATGTCGCTTTCTGAAAAGGAAAGATCCATCCAGCCGTCCATCAGGTTTTCAAATATTGCATCGTTCGGACAAGAGGTCGGTGAAGAAGACCCTGTGGTAGTTGCTGTGGAGGACTTTGACATTCGCCGCAGCACAGAGGAGGGGTCTGATTCCAGGGATATTTCAGTAGACATGTCAACGCCAGCGTCAGATAGTGTGTCCAGGTTGAAGAGTGATGGGAAGTCATCCGACCAATCTGTAGCAGAGGCATCGCTGAAGAAATTTGGGTTGGTTGCGGAATTGTCCATTATGGGAAGATAGATGATATACAGGCAGTAGGATTGGGGGTTAGAAATAACGAGCAGATTTATATAAACGGGAGTTGGATATCTACACAAGTGATTGGACCCTCAACCTTGGACACAGAAGGCTCATTGAAAACAACTAAAGTATGGCAGTGTGAAGCAACGTAGAGTATTGGATGTGCGACAAAATAGGGGGCCTTGTATGAGTAGAGGTCGTGGGGAACACTGAGTTTGGGTGTTTGAATGGAATACAAACATTTTAGTACAACTACACGCGACGTTCCGGGGCCTTTAACTCGTTGCATTCTCCAGTGATTGCAGGTGTGCCGAATGTTGACATGGGATTCGCGTTTGAATAGATTCAAGACCGGGCGCCTAGGACCGGGTACATGTTACGAAGCACGTATTGCCAGGTTTGGTTCATTTGACTTTGACGCGTCGCGCCCCGTTCATTGGTTATAATTGACTGTTTCATCACTTGGAATTGTTTGCAAACATGACTTTGTCACTTTGATCATAGGCAGAGAAGTTTGTTTTCCCAAAATACTATGTGATGTGCTACAAAGTTGCACTGGTGGTTTGTTCCACTTGTTCCACAGCCAGTCAGAGTCCGACACCAATCCCAAAGAACAGAGGGCCGTGCCAGACAGAGCCTGAGGGGCCTGCTATGATCTTTCGGGTCTCGAGTCTAGCTTATCGAGTGCCGCAATTAACAAGCCATTCGATCACAGTTGCACGATCGCATCCAAAAAGAGGCACAGGAGAAACGGACGCATTCAGGCCTCCTACTCGTAGTTGACCGGTGATCTTGTCCTGTAGTTCCAACAAAATAAACATCGACACGAAACTGATCGCTCACCCGTTTCATATTCCAGTTGGTCGGTACATGTCGGGGGGTACCTTGAAACTTTTATTTGAATTGTCTCCTAAACCAGTACCTTTTGCGTAATGAATAGCTGGTTTTAATATGTTGGTTTAAAGTTACATATACTGCTAATAGCATTAACTTAATTTCAAGTTTGACCATAATTGTCCCTGCCAGTACAAAGAAAGGTCCGACCTACTCTATCAACAACATCTGTATTACTTCTGGCCCCCTTCCTATTTGGCCTTACCAGGTCTTGAAAAGTTGGCGGAATTACGGGACTTCAGACGAACCGGGTCACTATATGTCTAACAAACACAAACCATGAACGGATCATGCAAGATTGAAGACGAATCAACCACTGGAGTTCCTCAATATTGCCAGTGTATTTCTTTCCTGGAGCTAGAATAGCGATATGCCCGAGAACGCGTCGCGTCGGAAATGTCCTTCGCGATTTTGCTGACACAACTTTGGTGTGACCGGCTGTTGTTGCACGTGGTCGTCGATGACCCGCTCTTTGGCGAAATTGGCGACTTTGCGATGTTTGAAATCCCGACCTGCGAAATTTGTAAACGCTCATTAGGAAGTTCGACAAACTTGACTGGATCCGGAGGACTTGGGGAGAGCATTCATTCAGAACAGGACGTTGGGAATCTTCTTGAACTTACGGCACGACGACGGGATAGGCGGATTAGGACTGTTTGACTTGTGGACTTTCCAGCCGACGCCCTTGTACTTTGATAGGCCAAACCAGCAGTTCGAGTAGTTTAAAGTTGCCATAACGAAGAAGGGGAGGGTACGAGCTGGACGAGTTTTCCAGTTTGCATAATCATAGTCGACAGAGAGTCCATTAGAGAGTGTACGAGCAAAACATGGATACTGCAGAAGGTCATCACGATCCCGCTTCCCAGCCTGATCCACCAGCGCCATCGAACCCCGAATCAACAACCACCACATCTCCACTAGACCCCGCCTCTTCCCCATCTGCATCTACTGACTCGCCTTCAGCCTCTGAGACAACGGGTTTGTCGGCCTGGGAGGCTCGGCGCGCGTCTTGGACAAAAGGTCACAAACCGTATTCCCCACATCCTCCCCCAGCACCAGACTGGTTCAAATCTAATCCGGCGCTTGCCGACGTGGATGAATCACATTTTGACGCCATCTACAAGAGTCTGGTTGACGGGCCGACGATTCGCCAAACCCGTTCCCTTGCCATTTGTCGTTTCGGTGCTGGTCAGTTTACAAAAGTGATAGCGCCGCCCATTCTATGTCACCAACTCATTCTCACTTTTTGCAGATACATGGTTGGAAAAAGGAGGGTTTATGGCATCCAACGACGGGCTTAGGCTCGAATTATGCGGACGAGCAGCAAAAGCGGTAATAGCGTGATAAACCAAGATCAACCCGTGGCTTTTCTGAGGCCCCGTACACTTCCATTTTGGAGCTTGGACACCCTGACTGATGACCGTAGGACTTTAGAGACCGGTCATTCAGTACACATATCACAAGCACAACCCACCACTTGAAGCATCCTGCAAGAGCAACACCTGCATCCTATAGAATTATTTAGTTTTTTTCCTTCACAAATCTAATCATACCCGGGGTGACGCATGCTTGTACATACTACCACCACCATAATCTATAGCGTCGGAGCCATACGAAGACTCCAAGAAACTCTTCTTAAATTATCAAGCAAGGCCCTTTCGCATGATTTAAGACAGAAACATCCTTTGGTGATTTTCTTGACAAGGGCATTATATATCCCATCCCCACTTCCGCACCAGTCCAATCATTCCAATGTGATTGTGATAATGTGATTGCCAACCGCGAGACTAAGCCTCCGCGGCCACTTGCCCGACGCCGCTTGCCCCTGGGTCTCGGAGTGTATGAAAGGCTCTTTGACAATCTTCGAGTAGGAGATCACTTAGCAAAGTATCCGTTGATCGAGGCCTTCGCGGGGAGCAAGTGCCTCGAAAGTCTCGTCTAATTCCAGCACTGCCGTAGAGAAGCGAAGCAGAAAACATCTTGGAGCTTCACCCAATCGCGATTTAGGAGGGCTACGTCCTTGGCGTCGTTTCCGTAGACAGAACCAGTGCTCGAGGCTACATCCAACCTATTGCGGCAACTTCTTCCTGTGGCCACAAACCATGCTACGTTTTGAGGACTGGTTTTGGGGGACTCCCGGTACGAAGAGCAGTTTTTGCGCGTACCCAAGTTTTGGTGTTTATACTCATTTGTTACTTTTAGCTGATCCCATAGCGGGAATCAATGTACTGCATGAACAGTACCAAATGGTGAATACTGTTTTGCTTGGTATATTGTCAACAGAAATGCTTAGATAAAGGTCAATTAGGGAATTGCTCAAATTGAAGAATTGCAAACGTTGCTTTCTACCCGTGAAGTGGCCGAAGATGCGTATTCCGCAAAACTTTTAGAGATCTGTGCGACAAAACCTCGCGCGGATGGCTTTGCCAAAGCAGAACACTCTGCTCCTGCCCAAGTGTTTTCCCACGCCAAGACGGGAATGGCGCATTTGGCCGCTACGCACCAAATGATGTCAGGCCAGCTCAAAGCATTGGGGGGAGTGCTGAACATGTACCTGTCTGATAATCGGAAAGAGTCACAAACTAGAAAAGACATTATTGATGCCGAATTAAAGTCCTTGATATCACAGAAAAGTGAGCTGGAGGTGGCCGAGGTGGAATATCGTCGCGCGTGCCGGGCTGCGAACGAGGAACAAGCAAAATTTGAGCGGGAGCGAGGGGCTTCTGGGGATGTTCCGGGAATGGAAGTCATGGTGACGCTTGGTCCACGCTCCTTCACTGTTGAGGATTTCAACACACTTTTGAGCAGGATGCAACGAGATATCAAAACGCAGGTATTTGTCCTTACATTCAAGTTTTTCTGAGATCATCATTTCACTGATGTCACTATTCAGGACGTAAAATCTCTTTGGACGTCGGCCAAAAACTGCTTTTTAGGGGAAGATGCTGTTACTTACCTCCGCCAGAAACTTCATCTTGATGAAGAAGGTGCCCTCGCAATGCTTTCTCAACTTCTTGCCGAGCATTTCCTCCGCTCGGCTGGCCGTGTGGTTGGTGGGGGGCATGCCACTTTTCGGCCGCAGCATCATTATCAATGGAAACGCCTCTCAATTGAAGATGAGCCAGCCCATCGCAAAACCCGCCGTCTGGCCGACCGTGCCGGATTTGAGTATCGAAAATGCGTGGACACGGCCGAACAAACGCGCCAACAACTTGAATTCCATTGCTGGGAATACATGAATGTCTTGCAGACCTTGGAGACTCAACGGCTCCATTTGTTTCAAGCGTCGTTGAAGGGCTTGAATCAGGCTGAGGAGGTGGTGGCTGAACGTACCAAGGAAATGTGCGAGCAAGGAGGCGTGTATTTGGAGACACTTAACCCCACGCGCGAAGTGGAGATGCGGGTTGAGGCATTGCGAACAGGAAATACTCACTTTGACCCAATCCTATTCAAAAGCGCATATGGTGGCTCGTATAAAGATCCGGTCAGTATAGTATTTTGACGCTTAAAATGACCTATACTCATCTTGATTTCAGGTGTTTGGTGTATCTCTGGAGGAACATGCTTCGACAAGGGGCCGTAAAGTCCCAACAGTTATCAAAAAATTGCTGCGGGCTATTGAGGAGACTCGGGCCAGCGGAATTGAGGGAACCGAAATAGACTGGTGGTATGTGCTTTCTGCCAAAGATTCTCTCGTCCCACTAAACAATACGTCCTTTTAGGCTTGAGCCATCCTCTAGTATTGCGGCCATCCATGCACTTCGCAACGATCTCAACAACCCGAAATCATCTCCTTTGAAGCACCTTCGTCGCCTACCACCCTCCCTTCTCACTAATACCTTGAAATTATACCTTCTCGAACTACCAATCTCTCTGTGCGCAGACGACGTCTACGAGCCACTTAAACTTTTGTACCTTTCCAAGACGGATGATTTTGGCCCAATGCGTATAGCTAGCTTGCGCAGTCTATTGGCCACGCTCTCGCCTGCCCACTACGCGAGCTTAAAGACTCTCAGTGGGTACTGGCATCGTAGGGTGGTAGCAGCACTGAATGAGCCCGAAGATCCGCGCATCAATGACTTGGCGCAGGCGTGGGGACATGTGGTCTTGAGAGCAAGAGTGCCGACTGCCGTGACATTGCATGATAAACACCCTGTCCGTCTCGTCAAGGACTTGTTGATGCATCACTATGAAGTGTTTGCGGCTGGGAGCGATTCAAGTGAACAACCAGCTTCGCGGCGGGAAACAGCTACTTCTGGTCCACACGCTAGTCACCTGCAACCCTCCTTATCCTCAACCAATCCTTCCACCAATAATCAGGACGATCGCCGGTCTTTTAGGTCGGTAAGAATGTCTTCAGACAATGACGAAGATGACCATTCCGAGTCAGAATCAAGACCTCCTATCAGACAAAACCGTCCAAGGCGACATCGCGTCCCAAATCTACTTTCGGATGATTCAGCTGATGATGACCATCCACACGGCCCATCGTCTTCGGAAGACGACGACATGGATGAAACTGCGTCAACACGCGCCATTTACGATGCTGCATCTCGAGTCCATACTCGTTTGACTTCCGGTGCATCTAGCGTCATCAGCACTCGCACTGGCCACACATCGCAAACAGTCGTTCCACATTCAGGAGGGATTGACACATTAAGCCTTCTGGATCGAATTGTGGGGTCCAGTGATCGAGATAGAGACCGGCGTAGCGTGTTGTCGACCATGACGAGTATGACGGGAATGACGACTGGAACGGGCGGAACGGCAGTATACCCAGCAGCGTCTGGGGCTTCCGGTGCGGCGAATGGAGGAGCTGGCGGCGGAAGTGGGGGATGGTATGCAGCTCAGGCGGCTGCCGCAGTAGAGCGTGGAGTGAGCTCTGTTGGTCTGGGTGGTTTGGGTGGGTGGTTTGGCCGAAGTTCGGGACAAGTCCCCGCACCAGGCGTGCCTGCCTCAAGCTCATCAACAACCGCAGCTCAGCAACCTCGTAGCGTCACGGGCGGTACTGCAAGTTCTCCGCCATCATCCTCAAATCCACCCGCTCAACAGCCGCCTGTCCCTCCCAAATCCCAGGTGACAGGCAGCACCGCGTCAACCTCCCACATCCTTTCTCCCACGACATCCATCACATCTATACCTAACAATCACGTCTCGCACGAAAAGCAAATTTCATCCCACTCCCGCACCGCATCTACCTCGGACGATGAGCTGGACCTGGATGTTCTCATCTCACCTGAAGGAATTGTCACGTCTCGAGCCAACTCGTCAGAATTGCACATTCAGATTGATCAAGCGCTGAACGACCATAAGTCTTCTGAAGAAGCCGCTAAATCGCCTCGCCTGAACAAGAAAAAAAGTAGACGAAGTGTTACGCATGAAAAACAAGATTTGGAGGAGGATGACGATATCCCACAGGGCATACCTCGCATCTTACCACGCGTCAGCTCCGTCCACTCTAGTCCTGTACATAGTATAGCCTCGCCGCTACCGGATGCGCCAGCCCCCAAGATTGCCCAACCTAAAACCGAGACGGAAGCATTCAGGGATGAAGAACTGGAAGCGGAAGAGCGGGATCATGAGGTTGGTTTGTTATTCTTCAAAGTCATATTGTTGCAAAAGTTTGATTTGTTTTATCCATCATAGGGGTTCTTGGACGATGTTGAGTTTGCATGATGTGCCCCCAATGACCATTTTTTAGACGTAGTTTATCTATAAGCTAGCTTTAGACGGAACGAGATTGAGAATGTATGAAAGTGAAAGATATGTATCAGACGTTGCAATTCGAAAAATGGACGGATGTTTTTATGCTGTCAAAACTTTTGACAGCTGGGTCGTATTAATTTGGATCGAAGTGATCAAAATTGGCTATGTACAATTTGTGAAATGATTCCCCCGGTTACTCATCGGATTGGAGGAGCATTGGGGCCAGGAAGTTCTCCAACAACGGGTACATATCGCAAATCCTTGCGAAAGACGTTCAAGTTCAATTTTCAAGCAACTACTTTAAAATTTTCCGGTACCGTTTTGGCAATTGTGTCTTCGCGAGGCGCTCCTGAAAGTCTACCCTCCATACCCTGCTCCAGTTGCCCAATCGGAGTGACCGGAAGAAACTTTCCTCCTCGAGCAATGACAATGATGCCACAGGTACAGATTCCAGCTGTCAATCCCGCAAGAAACGTAAACGCCGGAGTTTGCCAGAGGGGACCCCACAGTTTTCTGGTTTCAACGAATTAAGTATATACGCGTCGCGCTTTACTGCCAATTTCAACGACCAACGTACCCTGCCATATTGTGAATGATTCTCGAAGATGCTTTTTGGATTCCTTTGCCTTTTGCCGTAAAGTCTTTTCTATTTGACATCTCCTGGGTCCCTAAAGACCATCTAAGAAGCTGTCTTAACAAAAAAGGGTCCTTCCAGTTATCTACTCGGGTCCCCAGGCTTCAGATCCCCCGCCAGAGAAGCTTCAAAAAACCCGTTTTGTGGGTGAACACCCCAATTGAGAGCGTCAAAGCATAGGGAACTCAAGATCTGCAGTGCCATCAGTGAGCGTCTCACCAATGCCCCGGTGCATGACGCTGACTTAGTTCCTGACGGTCTAAAAGACCTGAGACATGTCGGTAGCCCGCTCAGATTGAAAAGCTCTGGGGAACTACTGTCGACTCCGCCTAATACATTTTTATAACTCAAAGTCATCGGTGAACAATGCCTGAAACCGCCCACAAGAACTCGCAGTCGCACGAGGATAATACCACACCGGCAACACAGATGAAACGGAAGGGTGGTCGTCGTCGTCGCTTCAGTGCCGAGGAGCGCCGTGATAGAAACCGAGTTGCGCAGGCTGCATTCCGACGGAAGCGGTCCCAGCATATCCGTGGATTAGAAGTTCGTTTGATGCATTTGCATTGCGTGAACAAACAACTCCAGCGCAGCGGGGCTGCTTTGAGGAATTGGGTGTTGGAGCGATTGGACGGTGCCGACGTTAAGGTCGAGAGTCCCCCGGGCGCTCCTCACAAATGGCAGAGTCAGGAACTCTGTGCAGCATTACGCACTTTTGAAGAACCATGCCCCGACTACAAGTTCCCGCTTGATGCCTCAGGAGAATCCTATGATCTGCACCCGCAATCGAGCCGTAGCTTTTCAACCTCATCTTGTGACTTTCCTCCACCCCAACCTACTCCGGACGAGCTGCTGTCCAAGACGCGAAGGGCTTCTCTGAAAGCTGTCACGATTTCTCCCCAAACATTTGATTCCTCGCAAATGAGACGAAGTAGAAGCATGGACGACGGCGCGATACCCATGAGCCACTACGTATTTCCCACACCTGGACAGGAGTTGCAAGATGGTACAGAAGCGTGTACTTGCGGCCATTGTACCTACGCGCAGGATGATATCTACGAAAGCCATATAGTAAGTACTTTGTTAATCATACTCATTTCAGGCTTTTAAACTAAGTACTATCCCGTCTATTCAGGGGTATCCTTCCCAGATCAACCAGTCTGTCGCAAGAAGGTTCATACATACTGGAGACGATCATGCCGGATGGGCTGATCACAACAATTTCGATATTCTCGTTGACTATAATGGATCGACCATTCACCCTCACGCTCTAAACTATCAGCCTGTATTTGCGCAGCACGATATGGGAGCAGTTCTCCAAGAGCTTCAGCAGTCAATCGGGGATGAGGTAGCCAAACAGACTCCAGAGAATTCTGGAAAAGTTTAGCTAACCTTTATTCATCAAGGATCCACCAGACTCTCGGGCTCAGATGATATCCATGCTAGACAAGACAGGCTCGCTGGGCAACCCCGCTATATTTCCGAGGAATGATCAGCACGCCCATGCTGCCCTTTTGATTGAACTTTAGTGAAGATTACATATAGGAGATTTTCTCAATCTGTATCCCCCGAATGAGATGTAGTATTTTCCGTGATGTATGACCATTTGGCCCTGAGCTGCTGCGCAGCAAGCGAAGTGGAATGTTAATTAGTGTTACTGTGGCAACGGAACACACTGCTGGGATTCTGGCTGGGATTTGAAAGTCCAATCAGTTGCCAAAGAAAGGGGAGATTGTTTTTGCCAAGCAAGGTTGGAAAAGTAGCGGAACAGCGGAATTGTTGGGGATCATTTGCCTCGCCCAAAATTCTATCCAGAGTCAAGGCTTTTTGGTGATTGTCTTCGGGATTTGAGTAGCGCTTCCTCGCGATTTGGTAGAACCGCCGTGAAAGTGGCTTCCAATCCACCTCCATATTACGGTCAGGGATACGCTGCTGCTGCTTCACAAGTTCCAGGACAGCAGCAGGCGCCTAGTTCAGCTTCGGGCGCAACAAGTGCGAACGCCCATGCGCCAGGGACGTGGTGAGTACTTGGAGGTGGTAGAGTGGTAGAGTTGGGAAGATTGCTGATATTCATTATTTGTGTTTTAGGCCAGCGGGGTATCCAGTAGATGCGAATGCGTATGCACAATACTACGGCCAGTCTTATACACAAGCACCTGTTCCACCTGGAGTCACAGCACCTGGCGCTTCTTACTATCCGTACAACCAGTATGCGTATCCCCCTAACGCAGTAGCTGGATATAGTCAAAATTACGATTGGTCTGCTTGGTACGCACAGAATCCACAAGGTGCTACTACGCCGGTAGCTTCAGCTGCGTCCTCTTCTACAACACATAATACAATTTACTCCGCTGCCCCTGTACTTGGCCCCTCCACTACCCAAGCTCCAGCCTCCAACATGACCGGCGCATCGTTGTACTCATCTGCCGTAAAGTCGGGACTGCCAACAACTACAGCACATAAACCCGCTTATATTTCTGTGAAGCCTCGCAAGGTCCTAACCGAGTCGCCACTCGCAAAGCAGTCTCAAGAGGAAGAGCCCCCCAAACCTCCAAGTAATACGGCTGCGGGAAAACCTGAGTGGCCTCCCAGTCTCAAGGATTATGTCGCTAAAAGTTTTGATAGTTGTCCGGCAGAGAAACGTGATGCTGTCGAAAAGCAATCAAGGATTTGATCGTGCAGACCAATGCAAAATCAAGCCATGTGGACCACCGATTGGGACAGTTTGGCTTTGCCCAAGTATTGCCGCAAACCAGAACCCAAAGTTGGAGCAGCAAAGGTCGTACTTCCTCCCCCATCTGAACCCTCGTTACCCCCGCCTCCCACATATCAAAAAAGCGCAAAAGGAGCAGGCCAAGTTGTCGTTAATGGAGCCGCAATCAGCCACGTCGCCATCTCCATCAATGACTGTTTCTGTCTCACAGTCTACAGTTGTGTCCGAGGACGAGGAGGATGCTGTTCTTCAGCGGTTGCCACCTTCGTTGAGGAAGGCAGAAATTGAACGTCGGGAAGTACGACGTGCTCGCTTCCAAGCCAAAGAAGAGATGAACCGTCGAAACCGGGAGAAGCACAAGGAGATTGCAGAGGCCAAAGAAGCATTCCTGAAGGCAGGCGCGGAAGGAAATCCAGATGTGATAGATTGGGATGAGTTTACGATAGTTGGCACAAGTACGCGGTTAGATAAAAATTATCTGAGATTAACTTCCGCCCCCGATCCTTCGACTGTGCGACCGCTGCATATTTTACGTCAAACCCTTGAAATGCTCATTGCGAAGTGGAAGGCAGAGCAAAAATACACGTACATTTGCGATCAGTTCAAGAGTCTGCGACAGGATTTGACGGTCCAGCGCATCAAGAATGAGTTCACGGTAGCAGTATATGAAGCACATGGGCGGATAGCTTTGGAAAAGGT
>JAHLKI010000063.1:0-46999 GCA_025602905.1 Phlyctochytrium arcticum
GCTGGAAAAAATGTTGTTCTCTCGAGTAGTTTCTCGATAAAACTGCGGTGTGCGTTATAATCACTGCCAAATACTGGTAGATCATACCACAGCGTGGATATCGAGACGTCAGGCCAATCCTGTTCCTCCACTGTGTACTATTAAAAAGGTGACACGCCAGGGCGTTCAGCAAACAGGCATCTGCAACCAGGGCCCTCATGGCTATTCCAACCTCAACCCGGCCGACCCGAGTTGGTTTTTCGACTCCCGCATGTGAAGAATCACTGCTTTCATCTGCAGCGGGGTCTCGTCATCATACTGCGAGAAAAAGAAAGTTGAGATTGATACCGAACAAAGATCGAATGTAATGGAATTAGTGTGAACTGTATTGTGTAAGCAGTTAATGTCCTTGTTGTCATAGTGATGAGTGCGGTAGGCTCCGTCCATAGCACGTGAGGATCGCGTAGCTAAGCCTCCGGCGAGCCGCACGAATCCCCGCTGCTCTCAGTAGTAGCCACACCCATTCTGGCTAGGCCAATGAGTGTGCTACCGCTCCGAGAGAGCATAATAAAGGAAGAAAGGACACCGGACGGAGGGAGGAGAACTCTCAACGTCGAATTCCACACACACACACAATCATAAACAAAACACAACAGTAACTTGTATTACTTCACGAGCCCAAAGTACACAAGGTTTACTACATGGTAGCACCACCTACAATGGATACAGACAAAGGAACCACCGAGGGAAACATCATCAGAGACAAGGGGAAAACCAGTGCAAGCACCGCCCCGACTGATGCTACCCTCGAAGTATTGTTGTGCCGGATTGAGGCCTTGGAAGCAGCAAACAGAGCGTTGCGCAGCAAGAGAGTGCATGATTCCAGCGACGACGAGGCCGACGACAAGCAGTCGGAGAAACGTCCCTATGACAAGTTGCCGAAGTTTGACGGCACCAGAGACGCAAACGTGTTGGAGACGTTCATCAAACAGTTCAGACGCTACAACACGGTCGCGAGATTGAAGGAACACACTCGAATCCTTTACATTGGGCAGCACTTGACCAACGACGCAGCCCGATGGTTCGGCGATATGGAGAAGGCGAACACTCTCCCCGCGACAGCCGACGAATTGTTGACGAAGATGCAAGCGCACTTCGTAGGCACCACCCAGAAAGACGATGCCAGACACCGACTGAAGAACATGCGATACGATGGCTCCATCACCAAGTTCAATACTGAGTTCAAACGATTGGTCGATGCCGCAGAGCTATCGTCGGGAAACGACCCCATCCCGCAGTCGGATATTGAGAAGTACTATATCGCAGGATTGAGATATGGAGCTAAGGGTGGCGCCACTATTGCCGATGCGTTACGTTACTTGCCGCGTTGGTGGTAACCGATCTTCCCCTGGATAAGTTGATGGAGGCCGCGGATCGTGCCTTCCAGAAGTCCGGTTTCCATGACAAGAAGGAAATCGACAATCGACCCAGGGATGGCAACGCGCATCGAGGCAACAACAAACCCCAAGTCAACCATGCCGAAACCAACGGACCGGCGAAGAAGAAATTCAAGCCCCGACAAGTCCGCTGCTACAATTGTAACGGTTTCGGTCACATTGCCAAAGACTGCCCCCAACCCAGAGCCAAACCGACGGTGAACGCTTCGCAGGCGCAAGCCGGACCCTCCCGCAAGGATTTTAGTTGAGGCGAGTGCAGCGACCGTGCCCCCGCCTCTCGACGTTGAAGAAATGGTCGAGCCGGAACTAGAGATTGAGGATCCCTTCGTGGTGTATACGAGGGTGAATGGAAGGCTGGCAAAAACGCTGATCGATTGTGGATGTAACACGTCGATGATGGACCGGGCGTACGCCAAAAAGATTGGCGCACGTATCCATCGAATTGAGGAGGTACCCGTGAATTGGGGGAACTCAGGGGGCGTTTTTGCAGGAAGCGAAGTGGCGGTGGTTGATGTGGTATTGAAAGGGGATTTCGGGAAGGGGAATGCTGAAGTCAAGTCGAAGGTGTTTCTTCTGGCTCCGCTACGCGTGGACTTGATTCTTGGCCTACCACTGTTCAAGTGGCTGAACGACTTGTCATTAAAGGACGAGCGAGTTCACCGTTACATGGAGTTCACGCACAAGCCAGGGGAACGAATGCGATTGACAGCAAAACCCACGAACCGAAGGTGGGAGAAGCCCACATGCAATGCAGCACACCTCCGGGAATGGGGTAGAACACGATCAAGGTTCACCCCGGCGACAAAACCATTCTCTTGGGTACTGACAGAGTCCCAACTGGCAAGATTGGTCCGGAAGAAAAGTGTCGCTCAGGTGTTTGCAGTATTGGTACGACGCTGGGATGAAGCCCAGTTAGTACAACCGGTTCAGGTGGATCCATTGGAAACGATAGCACAAGATCATCCGTTGAGGACGGTACTAGAGAAATACCGCCATGATCTATTCCGAGAAAATACGGATCTACCGCCGGACCGAGGCGAAGACAACTTTCGAATCGAGATGCTCCCGGGGTCGAAGCCTGCATTCCTACCCTTACGACACATGGCTCAGCGCACCCCGGCCTTTAATTAGCAAACGGCACAGTCATCATACTATTAGGTAATCCGATCCGACATGCGTGCTCCACCATACGTTTTTCAAAAACATTCGTCCACCATCTGTCCATTTCCCTGCAAACTTTACGACTAGACACACTCACTAAAACCTCGAAACGAAGCTCAAACGGTATGGGAAGCGTATACTGTGACTTTATCTAGGACTCTACTCACAGCAGCCTAGAATTCAGACGCGCAATCCACAGTATGCCTCCGAAGCGGAAGGTGATTTGGGCATCTTCATGATCTTGCAAACAAACCTTTATTTCAATATAGTAATCGGCTCTCCTTCTTTGTTGACTTTCATTTGTTGTCATCATTATAGCGTCAGGTCGAAGGCGGTCTTGACTGGTTCACTCAGGTCCCGGGAAAAAAGCTTGGAAAATACTATTACAAACCTGGTTGCATCAGCTGTGGGACCAAAAACTCTGGTCGATTTCACAAACTTCATTGGTCAGAGCTGGATAGACTACAGATGACCGGCCTGAGCTTCCAGTTCGGCTTTGGATTCCATTCCCCATATGCTTGCGATGCTTGCCGCAGCCGATGGTACAAGGCCGGCTATTTGGAACCCACTATAGTCCCGAATCCAGAACAGGACAATGCTGAGCATGTCAATGAAGATGGTGATGGCCATATTGTTATATTGACCGACTTTGACGAGCCCGAGGATGTAGATGCTGTTGTCGCCACTACATTGCAGGTACCAGATCTCAGTCCTGCCACGATTATCGAGTATCAACAGGCTCTGCGGGATCTGGTCGCTCGCCCTTTTGAAGGAAACCCTTTCATTGACATGGATGGGTTCATAGCTCAGTATCCACGTGCTTATGAGCTCAAGGCTCTCATCGTCGGTACTTCTGAACAACATTCCGTATTGTACCAAGATCGCAAAAAAAGATCTATCATCTTTTCCATTTGTTACGACGGGCAGGCCTTGGATCGAAAGTGCGACTACATCAAAAGATATGTTGGCCATCAGTTTATTACCGCAACACACACGGATCAGAGATTTCTGTCGAGGATGAATCTGTGCTACCATCCGTCCAAGTCGATCACCCGCATCAATGACATTATTGTGACAGCGCAAGAAAATGTCATTCAAGACATTATGGAAAATGACCCACTCTTGGTTGTCACCATTGATGATTTTCACTGGTGCCAGATTCGGGCTGTGCCAGACACCTCAAACGCACCCGGAAAGTTTACGAGCGCGAGGACCACCGCGAATTATGCGGTAAAGTTACATAGGACATTGCCACCTCTCCCGCCTGCGATCGGCGACATTACAGCATCTGTGTTGCAGGACGCTTCGTGGATTCCTTTGGTCATTGACGCTCCCGCAACACAGACATACGCTGAAGTCCGTAAAGGAGAAATTTTGTCCAAGAAACTTTACGCGTATAGTATGGCAACCAAGGCCGGATCTCAAAAGGATCTTCATATTATTGGCAGTGACGATAACCCCATGAAGTGCGCCCTGGATCTGCAGCCGGTCATGGACAACCTCCAGACATTCTTGTCAAAAGTGGGTTATCCTGACAGCACTGGCTCCTTCAACAAGTCCGTCATCCTGGCCGGCGATTTCTACGTCTGGATGTATGCTACCAAATTGCTAAAATCGCCCAGGTATAGCGCTCTCCAGTCTCACATCTTGCCGGTCCCGGATCTCATGCATGTAGCCCTTAACTCACAAGAGGCGGTCCTAGTCCATGCTTGGACTATCATTCATCCCCTCTGGGTCGCTGGATATCCGGAGGTGGAAAACACCTCGCCGATCAACATGCGACCCAAGCGACGGACGGCCATGCTGGCCCTCGCCATGACCGCTTGGCAAGAGTGTCGCCAAGAAATCCTAAAAAGCTATAACTTGCGTGCAGCCGGTAACTCCCAAGCAACACCGGTACGAAAGGCAATGTTAGACTCGATTATATCGGTGTTTGAAGAACTCATTCCTCTTTCGGTCGACTGCCCATATTTGCTATCGAGTGGGGACATTGACCAAATCAAGATGTGCCTCAACCGGCTGTTTCCATTGTTTGCTCTTCTGGGGAAGAAAAACTATGTTAATATCATTCTTTTCCAGCTCGGTCTCTTAGAAAAACTTCCTTCTCATCTTCCAAAAGATGTTGCTATGGCTTTGCTCTTTTCCACCTTCTCAAGTGAAGATTTAGAAGTCTTTCACTCTGTCCTCCGGGCTGCAATTCGCTTTCAAGATACCAATGAGCAAGTATCCAGGAAAGCCCTGTTGATTACTGCCATGAGGGGTGAGTCTGCCTTAAGGCAGCTTGCTGCTATGACGGAACGGGAGTTAGAGCTACGTGGTCGACCAGTCTCTCCGATTGACGACGAGGCGGCTACCTCTCGTACGGCCCAATCCCCTCTAGAAAAGGCAGCGGAAGATGTTGTACCGAGGATGGTTGCTTATCTTCGGGACCTTTTCTCTACTCTCTTCTTATTTTCATTTGATATTATTGGGCAAACGGCAAAGATGCCTTATGCATCCGCGCTGCCGCATTATAGCCTTGTCATCAAGCCGCTCTCACCATTACAACCCACGCCCCTTTCGTCATTCCCATCGTCACCTTCATCATCCAGCAACAAGGAGAACCCCGGTGTTGTTGCCCCATCCAGCGACAAGGAGACTCCCGGGGTGGTCGTAGCGACCATTCGGGAATCACTTGTGCCATTGCCACTGCGGCGGCAACCGTTCATTAACCTAGGGAATCACATCGATATTCAAAACTGCCAAAGTGTTCCGATGCCACTTTCGAAAATCCCTCTTGCCGACAGTACAAATGGGAACGGAAAATCCCCCAGCAAGGCCAAAAAAGTCCGAGACTTCCTGAAAGTAGACTCCTTGAAAGAAGATCTTGCTCCCTGTGGTTGCATCGTCGCCAATTGCCAATGTAAAGCAATGTACCAATGGATTGCCAACAAGTCCCTTACTCACTTCTCGGCCAACATCGACAAAAATCCGGTGCGCGATCTTGAAGGTAAGTAAAAGCAACCGTCGTTTCGCGAGCAATATCCTTTATTTCAATGAACGGACGACCTTATCTTTGTTCTTTAACATTACCAGAGTCATTTTTTTCAACCTCAGTCTGATTGCTCTTTTGGCTGCCGTGTTCTCACCATTTATGTACCCCCGCCAATTTCCTTGAAAATCTTAAGCTGCCTGTTTTTGGGGCCAAATTCCGTCTGTTATATAGTTCCAAGATAGCGTATACCCCGTATATAGATCTCTAGATATCTTTCTTTCATCACATACTCTCGGTAGTGTTATTTCATATAAGGTTTTTGGTACTCACTGGTACCAACTCATTGTTCAGGAAATCTTTCGGACTTTCGGACATTTGCTTATGTAAATTTTGGCGGGAAAATCCCGGGGTGCGCTGAGACACATGGCCGAGGATGAGAATGGAGAGCTCAGGAAACAGATCGAAAGTTTGTTGAACAAGGGATGGATACGACATTCGGAATCTCCGTGGGGTGCCGCGGTATTGTTCGCCAAGAAGAAAGATGGCGGGCTCCGCTGCTGCATAGATTACCGAAGGCTGAATGCCCAGACGAAAAAGGATCGTACACCCTTGCCAAATCTTGCGGAACTCGGAGACCGGCTCACCGGAAAGAAGTACTTCACCAGTGTCGACATCAGGGATGCATATCATCGCATCAGAATCCACCCTGACGATATCGAGAAGACAGCCTTTAGGACTCGATTTGGACACTTTGAATACTTGGTGATGCCGTTTGGGTTGACAAATGCGCCGGCGACGTTCCAACGCATGATGAACAAGATCCTCGGAGACCTCTTTGACAAGTTCGTAGTGTCGTATTTGGACGACATTCTGATTTACTCGGACACCCTCGAAGAACATCGACAGCATGTCGATGCCGTACTGAAGCGACTCCAAGATCACAAGTTGTTCATGAAACCGTCGAAGTGTGCATGGGCGGTCCCCGAAGTCGAATTCTGTGGCCATGTTGTGTCGGCTAAAGGATTCAGGATTGCCCCAAGCAAGGTTCAAGCTGTGCAGGAGTGGGGACGACCTTCGAATTGGCGTGAGGTTGCGTCATTTTTGGGGATGACGAATTACTTGAGCAAGTATGTGGATCGGTATGCCGAAATAGCCTTGCCGTTGTCGCAGCTACAGTCACCCCAAAGTGTGTTCAAGTGGGGCGAAGACGAATTACTTGAGCAAGTATGTGGATCGGTATGCCGAAATACCCTTGCCGTTGTCGCAGCTACAGTCACCCCAAAGTGTGTTCAAGTGGGGCGAAGACGAAGAGGCAGCATTTAGTGCATTGAAGAAAGCCATCAGCTCAGCACCCACCTTGGCACCGTTCGACCCAAGCAAGCCAACGTACGTGTATACCGATGCATCAGGATTTGCAATATCAGGATGGTTGGCTCAACCGGCTCAGGACGATGATGTGTTGCCGTCCCCGTTACCATTGACAATCACCGGGCTCAGGAATCTACCGAAGTTACGTCCGATATCGTACTTCGCGCGGAAGTTGCAGGATGCGGAGACTCGTTATCCCGTCCACGAACAGGAATTGTTAGCGTTGGTCAAAACATTGCGGTCGTTTTGTCCATACCTAGTTGGACGCCGTTTTCGATGCTTCAGTAACCACCGATCGTTGACATTCCTCCAGCAACAACCAAACTTGAGTCGGCGACAGGCTCGATGGGTAGAGGTACTCCAGGAGTTCGATTTCAATATTGAGTATCTGCCCGGAGAGTGGAACACGGTTGCTGACGTGCTTAGTCGCAACCCGGCGTATGCCCCGAAGTGTTCTCGCTGTGCAGCCCGTGTGGAGGTCATGCATATTGTTGCCGGAGAAGCAGTCCCGACCATGCCTGAAGTTGGATCCGATGCCTGAAAGAAGATGCTCGCGAGTGACGACCATGCCCGTGAGGTGGCCAAGAAGTTGACACAGACAGACAAATCCCAGCAAACGATGTCGAGTCGCCGCTACAGTCTTCGTGATGGTGTGTTGTATCACGAAGATCGATATGTCCCGGACGTTTGCCGTGGATCTGTGTTGAATATCCACCATGATGCTTTGGTCACAGGCGGTCACTCCGGTCAATCCAGGACTCTACGGAAATTGCTTGCTCGATGATACTGGCCACAGCTAGTGGACGATGTTTTCCACTACGTACGTTCCTGTGACAAATGTCAGCGTACCAAGAACCCGAAGACGAAACTGTGATTTTTGCGATCATTACCAATACCGGAGCACCAATGGGCGCATATCGGAATGGACATTGCTTTTCTCCCACCGACGACGTCTTGGGGTGGGCAAGATGATAGGAGCGCTGAAGAGTTGAAAGACGCCGTCCTGGTGGTAGTGGATTATCTGTTGTCGAGAGTAGTATTGATTCCGACGACCCGCACTGCCGATACCAAGGAATTAGCCCATTTGTTTATTTACAACGTTGTCAAGAACTTCGGCTTACCAGAAATGATCGTGAGCAACAGAGATCCGAAATGGAGGGTTAGGGTTAGGATGCGAGGGGGGTGTTATTAGAAGCAATGTCCATAAGACGGATGAGCTCTAGGAAGGCCCGGTGGATGTGATTATGCCGTTCCCACGGCAACGAGTCTCTGTTGGTGTAATCTAATATAACTATAAATGCTATAGAAAAGACTAAAATAGTGTCCCGTTCACCCTCCCGTTTCCCTTTGCCGTTGAAGAGCAGGTAGATCCTAGTAGTGGTGGGTTGAGCGACTTGAATATGGTTGTGGGAGGGAATCACATCTACCGGGCCTTCCTAGAGCTCATCCGTCTTACAGATAGACTTCATAAATTCGTCCATCCTTGGACAGATTTCGCTCTGCAGAAGGCCCGGTGTCAGTGATAGTTCGTAGATCCGGCCAGAATGGCATGTTCCACATCCCCGGACTCATTGATCTGTCGGCCCGAATAGCTGAGGGGCGGGACCGGTGGGTGTTGCGGTACCTCGCGCAGGTAGTGACGGTAAAACGTGCGGCTACGCTCACTCCAGTTTGCCGCGGCAAACACCCTATCGATGGCGGCACCGCGGAGCCATGCGGCGGAAGAAGATACCCCGCGGATAGAGTGGGGCGGCGCCGCAATAATTTCTCGAATCCAGTTGGCAATTGTGTCTCCGGAGGCTTCCCGGTATGGGGCCCGAGTAATCAAGAAAATGTGCGAGGTCGGATGGGGTGTCGGGCGGCGGTCCTCAGTACAACGGAGAAGGAGGAATAGGTGGTGTACCGGGCATATCCGAATATCCGCCAGCAACGCGCGCAAGTAGCGTCGTTTCTCGAGTCCTTCTTTCACCTTAAATGCTTGAAAATGGACCCCCTCTAAGGCCTCGTCTAACGGCCACGTCCTCCAATCAGGCTCCGATGTGGCTCGAATTTTGTTGCGCGGTTGAAAGCGCATCCCCTCATACAAAATCCTTGCCACGTCCGATCGTGGGCGCCACAGTGAGCAAAGACTCACTAAAAACGCTGTCCGTTTTGTCAATACATCCAGCGGTAAGGTCTTGTAGTAGTGGTGAAGTCCGCAAGTGGTCCAAAATTATCATGGGGTCCCAAGTTGGCGGAGGAAGCCGCGGGCGCGCGGTTCGATCCTGTAGTCGGCGTAGGAGATCGGTCATGGTGGGCGTCCGCCCCAGCTGCGGTCGCGTCGGGTGAAGACGCAGCCAGGTAGAGGATATGGTGCTCGAGTAGTTACGCAGGGAGTTGAATGTGTGCGTATTCGCCATATCCATCAAGAAATTGACCGCAACAGGGACATCGTATTTGCTTGGATCGTGCCCCTTCTCGAGGCACCAAGCACTGTATTTGCCCCAATTCGAGTCCTTGTTCCGTCTAGTCTTTGGCCTAACCTCCTCTGAGAGAAGGGCTGCGGCGGCGGGCGAGAGGCCCTCGTGTAATTTGGCCGCCCAGATAAGTTCCATGCGACGGAGTCCCAACTGGCGGGACCCACTCCTTGTGCGAATCCCTGTTGTACCGGTCGGAACAAGCTGTGGTGAGCCTTGATCACTAGGGGCGGCGCTACGCTCAGGCGCAAGAGCTCCGGCCACCACGCCTGGCCCGGCCAGCGGGGAGTTATCAGTACCAGTTCCCGCACGCGTTGTTGTTGGAGAATACGGAGGACGTCCGGGATGAGGATCCACGGTGGATTGGCGTACGCTCCCGTAGTTGGCCATTTCTGGGCCAGGGCGTCCGTGCCTTCCGCTTCCGGATCTGGGCGCCAGCTGAAGAATCGGGGACACTGGCGGTTCAGGCGGTTGGCAAAAAGATCGATCGTTCGAGTTCCGTATACTGCTTGAATCGTCTGGAATGCGACAGGGTGGAGTTGCCATGCGTTCCTGTCCCAAGTTATTCGACTTAAGCGATCCGCGTGAACGTTCTCCTTCCCGGGAATGAACTGAGCTATCAGTCGAATGTTCCGTTCCATGCAGATCGTGCCGATCTGTTTCGCAATGCCTAGTAAGAGCGGGGACCAGGTACCCCCTTGGTTGTTGACGTACGCTAGCGCCGTCGTGTTGTCTGTTCTCAGACGGACTGTTTTTTCCGCGCCATTGTGCCCGGTGAATCTGTAGCGCGAACAAGATTGTCTTCAGCTCTCGGTAGTTCGAACTCTGTTGGCGCTCCCATATCGACCAAAATCCGCTGGTCTCCTGGTTCGTGGAATTGGTGAATCCCCATGCGCGACTGGACGCGTCGGTCGTAGTTGTCAGCGTCTCGTCCGTCGCCTGTGGAATGATGCATTCTCCGTTCCAAGTCCGTAGTGAATCGCGCCACCACGTTAGTTCCGTGAGAGCCTCTTTGCTCAGTAGTATCGACGCGTCCCAGCGGCCCTCTTTCCGTAAGCCACGATTCTGCTCCCGTTGCAAGTGACGGAGCTGGAGCAGCGCGGGGCGGACCGCCTGCGCCGTACTGTTGAGCACCCCAATCAGCGACGCCAGGCGGCCGACCGTCATTTCCTGGTTTAGAATTGCTTGGTCAGTCATTCTCCGGATGGACCGGACCTTGTCTTTGGGCAGCGTCAACGTCATATTCCTCGAGTTGACCTGGAATCCGAGGAATTGGATGGTCTCGGTTGGTTGTAGAACCGATTTGGCCAGGTTGATGGTGAAACCCAACCGCAACAGCTGTGACGTCACCTCCTCAAGTGCCGTCGTTGTTTCCTCCTTGGTCCGTCCGAGTATCAGTATGTCGTCGAGGTAAAACACTAGGCGGATCCCCTTCTCGCGCAGGGGTGTCAGTGCTGCTCGCATCAGCTTGGAGAATATCCGCGGTGCGTTGCTCAGTCCGAACGGTAAAACGCAGAATTGGTAGATCTTTCCCCGCCACTCGAACGACACGAACCGACGAGCAGCTGCGTGAAGGGCGAGGGCATTGTAAGCGTCCTTCAAGTCCAATTTGACCATCTTGTCCCCCGGGCGGATCAAACCCCGAAGGGTAGACATTCCTTCCATCTTGAAGTGATTGTATGGGATGTGCGCATTCACGTGTCGGACATCCAAGCACGGACGTGCTTTCCCGTTCGGCTGGTGCACTACGAACAAGTTTGAGAGAGTGCATTGCGGTCGCTCCTCGGGGTCTTGGATCTCCACTATTGCCTTCGTGTCCAGCCACTCCTTGATCTGGTTGTCGAGAATCATATGATCGTTCATTGCCAGACGAAACTTTTGTGAGCGTGAGCGAATCTTTGTATGGGGTGGAATTTTGATTGACACTCCCTCCCGAATCATCCTGCTGCCCCAAGGGGCAACTCCGCTGTCCTGCCATTGCTGCCAGCACCGCTGTGTCCCCCGTGGGGTCAGCTCTGGTCTGAGCGGCCATCGCTTCGCCCCTTGCGAAGTCGCTCGTTCCAGTGTGGCTATCAATTGGCTGTCGGGTTCCCGTTCTGGAATTGGTTGGTGTTTTGGTACTGTTGGTTGGTTTGGCCACGGCCCCGGCCGCGGCCCCTGTCGTTTCCCTGACCTCGATATCCTCCACGGGGTCGGTGTGGTTGCTGCGGGCGTCTAGCATCGGTAGGCGCACGGTTTCGATTGGCAGCGAGGGAGAGAACCTGTTGTGTGTTCCGTCTCTCGTTTGCTTGGCGCCAGGTTTGGACCAGGTCGTCGCCAAAAAGCCAACGGTTGTGGAGCGGCTCTTTGTCTCCTGCGTCTTTGATTTCGGCGGGCATCTTAGCTCCGGAGATGAACGCTTTGCGGCGCTTGAAGCGGGTGGTGGCTTTGAGGTGCGCTGTGTAAGTGACTTGGTGTTCCAACGAACGGGCCAAGTCTTCTGCCCTAGCGAGTAATTGGTCGCCATCGAGAGGTTCTCCGGTCTCTCGACTGTCTTTGAGGAATTTGACGAGCGTGTTAGCTTTCCAGAGGAGGATTGCTTCGTTACGTGCGGTGACTCCGAAATCTCGGTCTGTATCCGCATACTGCTTGTCGAGCTCGCCCACTGTATGTTCAACGCGTTTCCCTTTGAGATCTGCAAGGGCTGGATCGAGCTCGGCTGACTTGCAGAAGCCTCCTCGAGGTTCTCGTTGTTTACGCAAAATACGCCAAGTGTAGTAGCGAGAAAGGCGGGCGTCGCTTTCGTCGTCGGGAGCCAGGATCTTGCGAGTTTCTTCGGGTAGATCCCATTGTCCAGCTTTAAAGGCTTCGGCGGCGTGGGTAGGTGGTTCTTCGTCTGAGCTAGAACCATCGGAGTCGTCGTCATTCTCCGAGTCCCAAGGATTGAGTCTATACTTAGCTTTCTTGGGAGGAGTGTTGGTATTCTGTTGGGGAGCCATGATCGTACGCAGGGCGTCCACTGAGATCCCGAGGCCTGCCAGCGTATTGTGCAAGGCCTCGACTTCGTTAGTTTGAGTAGGAGCATTTTCAGCCATAGGTGAAGGTTGTTTAGTTGATGGGTCGTAGTCAGTTTTGTGTTAGAGCTTGTCGATGTTGCCAGACTCGCTGCTCTGAAAACGGCAAAGGGAAACGGGAGGGTGAACGGGACACTATTTTAGTCTTTTTTATAGCATTTATAGTTATATTAGATTACACCAACAGAGACTCGTTGCCGTGGGAACGGCATAATCACTGACACCGGGCCTTCTGCAGAGCGAAATCTGTCCAAGGATGGACGAATTTATGAAGTCTATACATGTATACATGACATCTATCTATAAGACCAACTAGAAATTCGAGAAAAAAATGGGAAAAATCGAAAAAATATGATAACTAGACTATGATGGGTTGTGGGGGGGCAAGGGCGGAGATTGAAGAGAAGGGCACTAATCGAAAGAGATGCGGGTGGTGGAGAGCGTAAGAGTGTACTAACACGTAACATACGCCGTGGTAATGGAGATGAGCGAGAAAACAAGAAAACAAGAAAACGAGAAAAACGAGAAAAACGGAAAATCGAGCAAAATGGCAATGTTGGCAGAGCAAAGCTGTGATGGGAAGCGGTGGGGAAAGCGTGGGGCAAGCGGTGGTAAGATGGTACAATCGAGGGATGACGTGGGGGCGGCGGTGGTGGTCAGAGGGCAGACGGTGTAATATGATGGAGGGGGAGATCTTGGCAGGATGAGAATAGAGCAAGGCCGCTAGTCATCATCAGAGGACATCGCGGTGTCCATGTCGTTGGTGGAGTGCGCGCGGGGGTGTGGGTGAAAGGCCGGGGGTGCGTGGGGAATGCGGGGAAGAGAGGGGATGTCGGTGGAAGAAGAGGAGGACTTAGCGGTGGTTGTAGAGGTGGAGGACGACGTAGGGATAACGAGAGAGGTCGAGGAGGGTGCCGGGATAGCGGGGGAAATCGAGGAGGTACTTGGGGAGGCAGAGGTGCGGGTGTCGTAGGGGGAGATGCCGTACCGCTCCGCAGAGCGCCGGGCGCGATTGGCGTCGGTCAGTTGCATAACACGAGCGCGTAGGGAGATTTCGGGGTTAGTGAAGGAGGGGAAGTAGGAGAGGATGTTAGAGGTGGTGGCGAGGTCGAGGTAGAAGGTTGCGGTGGTGGGAGAGGTGGTGCGGGAGAGAATGGCGTGGAGACGTTTGGCGGCGGCCTCCTTGACAGTCTGGAGGTCCTTTTCCGTGGGTTGGTCACTGCCAGATGTCATGGGGTTGTAGTTGGGGAGGAGGGTCAGACCGAGGGCGTGGGGATGAGCGGAGAGTGGGGCGGCGTGTTCAGGACGGACCAGGAGTTCAAGTACATTGTCGCCAATGTACGAGACCTCAAGGACATTGACAGTCCTGATGCCGAGGGAGGTGAGGAGTTCGCGGAGCTCGCTGTACTTCCCCCGGAAGTTACAGCGTGCGTGGATGAGAGTAGCGGTGGGTTGGGGAGGGAGATCGCGGGGAAGACGGGAGGGACCGATGGGGCGAGCGTGGAGGCGGTGGAGAGTGGCAATAACGTCGTTACGACGTTCGGGGGGGAAGGCAGCGGCAATGTCGGTGAATTTGGGGCGGGCGTGGGTAGAGGGAGACGGCGTGGTGAATGTGGATATGTCGGGTAGGCGGGCCGGCGTGGTAGGAAGCGGGGTAGCGGTGGTAGCGATGGGGAGAGCGGTGGATGGAACGGGGAGAGCGGGGGTGAGGGAATGCACGGTGGTGGTGAGCTGGGATACCATTTGAGCAAGTTGAGAGATGGCAGCTTGCTGGGACTGGAGGACGGCAGCAGTTTGTTCCATAAAGTCTTTCAGGTCATTGTCAGTAACCTGAGAAGACTTCAGAGGGTGAGGAGGGGGGGGGGGTTGCGTGGTTGTGTGGATGGGGACGGCGATGGGCATTACGGGGGCGGTGTTGGGAATAACATCCCCGATAGGGGATGTAGCGACGGGGAGGACGGGCGTAGAGGTGGGGAGAGTGGACGGCGCTTCAATTTCGAAGCCAGCGCGTAAGCGCTGGAACTCAAGAGAAGGTGGGGAAGATGCGTAGGTAGACGTGGGGCGTGCGGTGATGGGGGAGACAACCGCGAGACGGCGGGTGAGCGCTGTGTTGGCAGGGCGGCGAGGAAAGGAAGGTGGAGGTGCTGGTGGAGACTGGGACGGCGTGGGCGAGCGGGAGGACGGGCGTGTACTGGGGGGAGATACAGAGCGACGGCCTGTACTTTTGGAGTGACGAGGCATTGCGTTGGGGGTTTGGGGAGGGTCGTTGGGCATACCGAGGGACTTTGCCTTTCGGCTTTGCTTGCGGGCGCGTCCGTACACTGGCAGGGAGCTTATGGCAGCGTAGGATGGAGCAGAGGACGTCGGTGGTGAAGACGAAAAGCTGGCGGTTGTAAGAAGAGCGCTGGCGGTGGTAGAAATGGTCGTAGGTGTGGTGGTGGGAGACTGTGGCATACTGGGGAATAACAGAGCGGGCAGAGCGGACTTTGGTGAATAAGAACAGTAGTGGCAGAAGAACGCGTGCCGTGGTACTGGGAACGCGTCGATGCGGTACCAAGGATCAATAAGATGGTGGCTCAGACAAGGAACGCGGTACCAAGGTTCGGCTAAACTCTAAAGCGCGTGTCGGGCTATGGACTGGGGCGAGAAATGGGGGGAAAACTCCGATGAAATGGTGAAAACGGTGAAGGAGAAGGCCAGAACAAATGATGGACAAGGCGGTGAAGATACAGAAAGAATGGCGGAGAGTTGGCGAATCGAATGAGCCGATGGATGGATGGATACGATGGGAACTGATGGTGGTAGAGGTGAAAGCGTGGTTTTGGCGCGGAAAACGGCGGAAACAGCGAGGAGAAGGGCGGAAAGTCGAATAGAGGGATAACGTACTAGGCAAAGGGAGTAAGCGAGACCATCAACGGGTAGCTGAGGAACAGGGCTTTCGGTGGCATGGCCGGTGAGAGGGGGCCGGCGTGTGTGTGCTGTCCTATCCTAATACACGTTTTATGCGGCGTGAATTACAAAAGAGACTCTCTGAGGGTTAGGAATAAGGGTTCTTATTAGGCTAGAGGCAATGTAGATACATCAGGTACTATCTAAATGACTAAAATAATCAAGCTACATAGAGAAATGTCCAAAAAAAGTGAAAACAAGTAAAAATGGTCGAGAAAGTAGCATAAATACGCCGTGAAACACGCCAAAGTATGTCCAGGATATGTCCAGTAACTCCAAAGAATAGTGTGGGAACTTGCAAATTCTCATGGAGTAGGCAATTGTGGTAGGAAACTTGAAATTTGAGAGCAAAGTTGAAATGGTGATGAAGCAAGGGAGGACATGGGTTGTGATGAGAGTTGGGAAGCCTGCGCATAGTAGTGCTGAGTTGGAATCAAGTGGCAGCAGGCTTGCTTTCTGAACAGACAATGTGGTAAAGTGGGAAAATGTGGAAAAAATGTTGACTTCATGACTTGAGCATGATGAAAGAGCTTGAGAATGGTGCATGTCGGGATAGCCACAGTCTTGTAATGGTGTTACGGGAGGCTTCACCGACTTTGAGGTCATTTGGATGATTTTTGATGGAGTTGGAAAAAATGAGGTATTGGTAGTGTTTTCCCTTTTTTTGCTAAAGTCATACTCAAAGCAGCAAATGGGGCAGGAGGATGGTGAGAGTTCGTCCAGAGCCACCGGATGAGATGGTGTATGGGTTCGTATGGTCATACTGGCTGTGTGGGTGGATTTGAGGGAGGGCAGTATGGGGGGTGGGGTGTTTTTCGTGATTTTCTGGTGTTGAAGAGCTGAAGGCAGGGGAGAGATGGCTGGCAGCACTAGTACAAATAACAGTCTGACGCAGGCCGGTTGTGACCCGTCGAGAGCCCAGATTGAATTAGAAACAGGATGCCACAGCAGGGGGGGAGAAGTGTGGGAAAAAAGTGAAACTTGGTGATGTCGAGTCAATAAACGGCCGGGGACGGTCGACGCACATGCCCCATGGGCTGAGGAGCGGGGACCTGGATGAGTTGACTTAAGAGCGTACCGCAATAGCACCAAAAGTGAGGCCAGGAGGGAAAATCGGGTGTTTTGCCGAAATAGTAGATTGCAAGACTTGAGGTATTGAATTCCAGTCAATATGAGGCAAGCTGATACTAGGATATTCCATTTGGGTATCATTTCGAGGCTGGGACGAAGTCCCAGAACGAGAAATGCATTTTGGAATTTGATGGTTTTTATTGTTGGTGGGAGGAAATGAATGCCAAGAGGATATAGAAATTGTTGATGGTGGGTAGTTGGAGACACGAGAATGGGCACGGTTTTGTTGGACACCGTGTTCTAGTGTTAGATGGTGTTGTTGGCTATCTTTTGGTTGTTTTTTGTGAGGATGTCTATGAGGCAGGTGTGCTGAGGGTGGTAAATGGTGTAAATTGTCCTTGGGAACCTGAGGAAGTGGGGGGTAGGACCATGGACACAGTTTTGCCAATGGCGTGTTAGAGTAGGTGACCAGATGCGCCCGGTATGTTTGATATGGATCATGGAGAGTTCAGCACCAAAGTGTGGGAGAAAAGTCGCAATGTTTGAGAAGGAAACTCCCGCTACTAGAATAAGACACTACCAAAGTAGCATCAGAAGCACCGTAGCGTGTTGGGGGATGATTGGCCATTAGGACCCGACTCCGTAGATCCAGAAATGGACAAGATGGCATGAAAAGTACGGCCAAACAGCGCAAACCCGGCCCTGGCATCGAAAGTGATAATGGGCAGTGGGTTTAGGCACAGGGGGCGGTGGGGAGTACATAAACGGTGGTGTGGGGCAAGTTGTAGGTCATCCAGGTCGAGACTCAGGGGACAGGTTGCCAGGGATAAAAATTCCAGACTTTTTGGCCTGTCCTCCAGACTAGGTAAACTTGTTGAGGACTGGAAGGGGCATGCTGAAAATGGTACCAGGGCTGGGAAAGGGTACGGGGCGTGGTCGGGTACAATCAAAAGTCCGTTATCTCGATTCTCCTGCGTTTTCCCAGGTGATATGCGTGATTCTGGGTTGGCATGGGAAAAGTTGATAAAAATGGCTTGAAAGGGCGGCATATGCCGTATCTACGGATGGGGGAGATATAGACTCTTGTGTTGATGGCGTGTACGCGGGTTCAAGTCCAAAACTGTAGGTAAAGTGGCCAGCAGGCGGAATTGCTAATAAGTCCCGCCGCCCTCTAGACTAGGTAAAGTTCCTATAGGGGGATGGTGTTGGGCCGGTACTTGCACAGTAGTTGCGGGGGGGTACGCTGGGACATTTTCTGCTGTTGGCCGGCGGTTTGCATGCCATTTTCTTGACTTTGATGTTGGGGTGGGTGGTGTTGAGGGTGGCGAGGTGATGATGATGAAAACCACTGGACAGGGTGCCATATGTCACAGTATTTGATAGAGGGGGTGTTGACGGTGGTCGGGGTGAGATTTGGGTCCATTTGGGGCTAAAAAAGTGGTTAGAAGTGCTGGAGATTGCAAAGTTCAAAAATGCTCGGTTTTTGGGAAATATTTCTAAGTCCCAATACCCAGTAGCGTGATTGGCCTGTACTTCATTGCCACTTATTCCCGTGAGCCCACTCATTCACAGATATTGTAAAAGACCATTGCCGACCATGTTTTGGAGCTTGGGGATGTTGCCACAGGGTATATCTTGACCTTGGTATATATCCCTCGGCCTTGATAAACAAACTGCCAAATTTGAGACATTTACATTCCAAAATTCCAAATTTCCAGAATGGGCCTAGCCATCCTGGGGGTTGAAGTAATGATTGTAGGATGTCTTGGGGGTCATGGTTTTGCTGCTTGAGGTGGGGGTTGATGCAAATCTGATAGACTTTACCCAATGGAAGCTGTTTCATCGGGTATTGGCGGAGACTAGCCTCATGGGCACTGCTGTACTTCAAATGGGACAAGAGTTGCAGATTCCTGGCTTTGAAGGGTGGAGAAAAGAAGATTTGATGGTGTGGGTGTGTTGGGAAGGGAAAAGCTGATCTTCAAATTTGGGTGCCCAATGAGAGTAAGAAGAGGGGTGGTTTGGAGGGAGAGTTGATAGGACAGATTTGAAGTGCACAATGACCAGAGAGTTGTAACTTGCTGGTTGTTAAGGAGGAGGAGTGGTAGTGTTGTTGAGGGTGAGGTCATGCCAGAGGTATTGGGGAGTAGGTGGAATTGATTGAAAGCGGCGATTTTGATTATATAATCAGTCCGACGGCTGCTGGAGATTGAAGAATGGTACCAGTGGAACTAGTTGATGACTGGGCAGGTAAAGAAGAGGCCGCCGTAGGAACAACGCGACCTGCCGGTCGGCGTAATGCTTCTTGTTCCAATGGGTCCCCCCATTCATCGTCCATCAATTCGCGGTACACAATTTGAAGCAAGACCGCAAATAAGTATCCGTCGGCATGATTTACCACGCAATCCAAAGCGCTGTACAGCTCCGTGTCCAGTTTCTTCTCTAATAGCCGCTGCCGATCCTTTGATAGCCATTCCGAGATTCGTGGCCATTCCGCATGAGCTTCAAAGAAAGGCAGTGCACATTCGATCATACAACGGCGATTCACCCAGCGGCGGCATATATCACACTTCTTCCTTGACATCAGGACATTTTCCCGCCACTTGATGGCCCATGGGCGAAGTACCTGTGGTTGCAAATAGAACACTGAATCAACGTAACTTTGAGGCCGCCGGTAAAGAATGTAATTAGCCAATGGGGAGCCTGCCGGTCTAGCATCAAAGCGACGGTAGAGTAATTGATCCAAGTTTGCTTTTCGAACATAAGACCGCCAACTAATGGGATGTTCTTCTGTGGGTGGAGTTGCGGCAACCACTGCACGCCAGGCAATCACTTCGGGCGGTGGTAACAAACAACGAGGGAGGACTGCATCAACAGATAGTAATGGCGTTACGGGGGTCGCAATGGATGGCAAAGAGAACAATGGATTGGAATGTGGCATCCTCTCCAAGTGCAAAAAATAGGAGCCCACCATATCAATAGCCCGATGACTCCACCGCCCGAGGGCACTCATGCTTTCATGTAACTGTTGTGGAGCAATCCGACCAAATATCCAGTCAATAGCGCAGCAGTAATCGACGCGGCTCGGCACCAGACCATATCCAGAAGGGAGGGAGACCGAAGTCTGTATGGGACCGAACAAATGTTTTGTAGAGGGTAAGTCGA
The DNA here is from genome assembly GCA_025602905.1 of Phlyctochytrium arcticum. NCBI lineage: Eukaryota > Fungi > Chytridiomycota > Chytridiomycetes > Chytridiales > Chytridiaceae > Phlyctochytrium > Phlyctochytrium arcticum. The sequence continues at coordinate 19,631 of JAHLKI010000063.1, forward strand.
ACCACCACTGGCCAAAGATTTCCGCTAATCAGCAAAGCTTTGAGCATCCTGCTAGCCTTGCCAACCCGGATGTCCAAATGTTCTTTCCAACAAATCCCCTTTGCCCCCGTGGGGAAACCAAGGTATTTGTAACGGTCAACATTGGGTATAGATTTGTCCGCTAATAGGAGTGTAGGTCGGCCAGCGGCATCCCACTTGCCTTTCCAAATCACACCGCACTTTCTGTTGTTGAACTCCATACCATTTTCCGCGGCCCATATTGTACACACATCCAAAAAGAGCTGGGCTTCACGAATATCAATTGGCTGAAGTTTGATATCATCAGCATAAGCGAGCGTTGGGGGGAATTTGCGAGCAGTCAGCTCCGTGACTGTGTCCATTGTCAATAGCAAAGTGTTGATAAAGACGTTGAATAGAAGAGGCGAAACGAGGGAGCCCTGAAACAATCCACATTCACGCGTAACTGATGGCGTTAGCTCTCCGTTGACAACAAACCGCGATGATGGCTCTCGACACATTAAACTGTATACAAGCGCTACCGCCCATACCGCTGCTCCTGCTTCTTGTACCCGCTCAAGCAAACGAGAATGTGGGACTTTGTCATATGCAGCTTTAAGATCGAGATAGATGGAAATGTCAGACCCAAGACGAATACTTTCGCTTCCAATTAGCGCTTGGGTAATAGCTGAATGCCTTGAACGAAAACCCCCCTGGCCAGGATGAACTTTGGCCCAGTCTTCGCCATGCCACACAGTCAGTACTCTTTTCTCGAAAAGCCGACGCAGGACACAAGTATTTGCAATTGGCCGAGTATCTGCAGGTCCAACAAGATCACCATCCACTTTGGCTGTCAATGTCACATTTGCAGAGTTCCAACATTTGGGTAGTTCGTCTCGATTAGGCTCTAGAGCTTGTGGAGCGATGTATGGTAAGTGGCTTGGAGACGAAGTGCGGTGGCTTGCGCAGAAATGTAGTGGCTTAGATCAGATATCAACCTCACAATCTCAAGGCTCCGTTACGTAGTAACCGAGGGAGGCAAATCACAGCGGAGGAGCCTGAAAACGGTCGTTTCTGGAAGACCTTGTCAATTACGCGCTGTCGAAATCCTGTCATACTGTCATTGTCAGAACTCCTCATACCACGATTTGTTCCGTCTTTGGTTTGCAGACGTCCGAAGAGTAACTGAGGGCCTTGATCATCGCACAACGCATCATTTCCCGCAAACTCGAACTATTGTGGACGGGCAAAGGCGAAGTGTTCGACCGCTCCTAGAAGGTTTCTTCGAGTCTACTGAGCTTTCATCCTTCGATTTCTTACAAACCCTGCATTCAGTCAACTTAGTCAAAAAACACTGTTCAACTGCACATCACACTGCCATGAAGGTCGCAGCGCTTGCATCGCTCGTCCCATTCCTGATTGGGACTGCAGCTGCCGGGCCGCTGGCGTTCACCGCATGTGTCTCAGCGTGCAATGCTGGCGTTGTCACCTGCTATGCTGGACTTGGTCTTGTCTTTGGTATGGATAATCTCAGTTGAAGACAGAGTCATTAGAGTGGAGTCTTAAGCGTTTCTGTTTACTGCAGGAACAATCACGGGCGGCCTGGGAGCGCCGGTTGCAGCGATTACGTGTAGTTCTGCGCAAGGCGCTTGTATGGTTGGATGCGCGCCGTTGGCAGTTGCACCTATACCGTGAATTCTTCGACACATCCTTCGCCCATAAATACAAAGTTGGCTGGGACGGGTTGATAAGCGCACTGTGATTTGTATCAAAAACGGCCTGGGCCACGTCTTTGAGTACAGGGCTGACTTTTAAGCATCATCACGGTCTTCATATGGAGGGTAGTTTCCTTTTCTATAACAAGACTCCTTGGTTCAGTGTTGTTGAGCAATAACTATGTCGAATGAAGTATGATACAATGAGAATAGAATTGCTAGAGAATGAAGAGGGGATGTCCAGAGGACCAAGACTATATACAGGGGAGAACTATGTACAAAAAGGCTACCGCTAGCTATCTAATGAAAAGGATGGCGAACGGTAAACTACGGAAATGAAGACGCGAACGCGACACGCGACACGTTAACAATGACAAGATTATACTGACAAGCCGGGCTTGTCACAAGATCTATGCCGAGCAGCATGGGCTATCAGCAACAGACCTCGGCCAGATTGAGCTCCACCGCTGCATCATCCATGCGTTCACACAGTCCACTTGACATGGCCGCCTCGGTAATAAAGCATGATGGGAGCTGCGAAGAGTTTCAGGAAGGAAACATACTCCCGCGACGGGATCGCGTTCAATTTCGGTATGTGGGAGACCAAAATCAGCCAAGATTGGCTAGCATTAGAGTGCCATGCACACGGCCATTTAGTTCTTACCGAAAGGGGGCAAGCAACGCTGGCAGGCCATCCCAAATATGAGCATGTAACGACCGGACGACATGCGCCGGCGTTCCCATATGACTATCAGGATGATAACGAGCTGGAGGCGACCAGAATTTCGGGGGATCGATTAGATATGCTGCAGTCCGGGTTTAACCACCGCCTGGACGGAACGCAGGCTGAATTCAAAAGCAACATGGAACAAATGGAAGCTGGTGTCAACAACCGCATTGAGCAATTGCAGGCTGGTTTCAATAACTCCATGGAGCAAATGCAGGCCACTCTGCAAAAAATATTGACATTAGCCGATCGTCCAAAAGGTATTTAGCACTTTCAGTAGAATCAACGTACGGCGGCTTTACTAATTAGCAACGCATTCCACATAAATAGATTGAAACTATGTCCCTCGCGTCGCGGTATTGAGGTTAAGAGATGGGGATGATGTTTTTATAGAGGAAGAGGGTTGGCGAGCCGGGAGATGATAGGTCAGTTATGGTCGGGGAAAGGAGGAAGAAAGGGAAATGGAGTAGACGCGGGTGCTGTACTGACAGAGAATCAGAACTTGCCAGTTTTTTCACACTTGTTATTGTAACATACCTCGACCTCATTTTTGTATAATGGTATGATATCAGGTCGACTCAGGGCCTGGCCGGTCGCAAGGTGGCTATTCAGATGCCCATTGACAAGGCGATTAATGGCGGTCGGGCGTATGTTGGAATTGAGGTGTAAATTTTGACATGTCGCCTGTCCCGTGGGTAATTTTGTGAGGTTTATCTTGCATGTTTAAAGATCAATTTTATCGTCTGGGGGAATTAGCTCAAATGGCAGAGCGCTCGCTTAGCTTCATCCCCTTCCGGCAGTGGATCTGATTATGCCACCGACGATGATATCCCGTTGGGCACTAAAATGCGAGCTCTGCAACAACAAGGACTTGCTCCTCCGCCCTCGCAAGTTGAAACTCCTGCACTCAACACTCACCTACAGCCGGCCAACGCAGCTGCGTTACGAGATGCATTATCGCACGCACTTCCTGCCCCCCTCCCCAACACACCGGCGAGACGTGGTAGTTGCCCCCCTCCCCCCCCTGCTCAACCTTCCAACGACCAGAGGATTATGGACATGTTGCCTATCAGCGCTGCGAAAACATTGATTTCAAAGGTTCCTGGTGGCCGAGTGGTTAAGCGCTGACGCACACTCAAAACTTGATCAGACGCACGACATCGGCAAACGGCTAGGCCTAAACTAAACATGCTGCTATTCCTCGGGGTACACGCAAGGTATTCAAAGCTTATGCTTGTGGTCCACCATTCCACCCATACTGATTCATATCTTTGCCGGTCGGCTGGTAGTTGAAAAGAGGTACCGTACGCTCCCTGGGAACCTAGCACTTGTCCTCGACACTCATTCGATTCAATTAGAAAGTCAATGAAATAATCTCACATCATCTCCACCAACTTTGTTATTGACTGAATCCTGTCGTAGCTGGAGTAGGCTGATGTTACTCATCTTCACATCTAAAGTCTAACCTATACCAATTGCATGGTCAATTTATTAGAATTCGAAATTTTGGAATGTGGAACGTCAGCAAAGGCTGGCTCGGAGTCGAGGCAAGAAGGTCATCGTGTTATTCAGGCACAGCAACTTGGGTGCCAGGCAAAGCGGGACACAGAAACGACTGTATTCAGAAGCTTCGAGCAAACGCTTATCAGCGTGCAGGAACCCCTGCAGAATACTGTCTCCAGCACACTATGTCAACCTCATCAGGCCGCTCTGCACAACCTTACATTGTCAAGCGAGCGAGCATCAGACGACTTCCAAACGACCCTAAGTGCAGTTGCGGCAGTGCATGACAAAGAACATGTGCCGCGAATGTCCGCAAGTCATTCAACACCAAGAAAGCGAAAGCCAATGATATTGAGGACACCGCGAAGGAAGGAGAGTCAATCAGCATAGCTACTGGGAGTCTCCCCGTCGGTTTTGTCAACCACCTACCGGATTACGTGGCCATTATGAAGCCAAAGATGGAGTCTGACGATGAAGATGAATCCCAAATGTGTCGCCGAATGTACCGACTTGCTCAATGGAGCGTAGTGTACGCCGATATCGCGTATTTGAAAGTTATGTATGGGCAGACAACCTACTCGGAAATTCAAGCATCCCTACCGAAGGCGGTCGTACGGCAGTCGTTGCAGCTAGACATACTATAAACACTTCCGAATCTGGAGGAGTTTCGTTCCGGGCTGTTTGTGTCGCAGTGCAGTTTCTGATTCAGAAACTGCACTGCGACAGACATCGCGACAACCAAAAAAAGATGTACCGCGCGACGCGTTGCGCAGTAGCGCAGTAGCACAGTCACTCATCAAACCGCGAACCCGCTACATGACAGCTTGATGGATTACAGTACCTGGCAGTGACTCTTTTGCAGGACGCACCGATTCAGATGCGTGAAAATCCTACCTATATATATATATATATATATATAGCGTGACATATATTAGGCGCGGCCGACTCCGCTTTTGAAGTCTTGTCATCACTTCTTCTTTTCATTTGCAAACGAAACCTAACATATACTACCTTTCCACTCTCTCACTTAGTCACACGTACTACATCTCACTCTCTCATCCTATCACCATGGCGGGCGAACTGAGACATCGCTTGGAGCTCCAGTACCACCCACCGCGTCTTCTGCAACTGGTTCTTCTCCTGGTCCCCTCGTGTTTGCCTCGTCCGCAACACCTACTGCAAGAGTAGTATCGGCTCCCGTCACGATGCCAGGTGCTGCTGGACCTTCGACGCATGGACCGTCAACGCCTGGACCTTCAACATCAGCGCCCACGACTACAACACTTCCTTGTTAACGGCGATGCGAGTCTCAAATCCTAATCCCCAAACACCGGCGTACTCAGCGGCTTTATCGTTGGCGATGGAGCGGTAGAGGTTGACGGGCATCATGAAAATAGCATCGGTTTGCGAATATATTACCACATTCTCTGATCGAGCGAGACAGCGCCTTATGGTAATACCTGCTTTCGCATAGAGACACTAAACAAAATCCAAGAGAAGGATTTGGAACCCAAGTGTAACAACGGTCATTTTTCATCTGAGCGGCTCTCGTTGGTGTAGTTGATTATCACATCTGCTGCGCAATGACCTGCGCAATAGGGTAGCATCCTTTGCGCAATTCCAAAACCGAAGCCGTCGCAGAGCACGGGGAATGGTGCAGCGCGGTTAGAGGGATGTTTGGGAGAACAAACAAGCGGCAGTTGATGGCGAAAAAGTTGGAAAATGTCGAAATTCTTGAAGGGGGTACCGAACCTGCCCGAGACGTTGAAGAAGACGACCAATGAGTTGAACGCAAGACCTGGCGTGCTGGCAGTTGGTGCCGGGAGTGTTGCTGGTGGGGTGGTATGAACGGCAGCCGGAACGGGGCATTTTTCCCTAATTAAAGGGGTCCAGTAGCGCGTGGGAAAAATCTTGCGGCCACACTCTGTCCGGTTGAAAACTTGTAGGGGGGCAAGCCCGGTACATAGGAAGTTCCGGGGAGTGTTGAGGATGACAACAGATATACAGGCCGCGTTCGGGGAACTGAAAATGAGGGAGTTGCGGGAGGGTACGGGGGCTGGTGAGGTAAACACAGCCAGTTGAAGGGACAGAGGCCTGAGTGATGGGCGTTTGGTAAAGGGATTGTTGCTGAAGGGATGGGCAAACTTGCAGGGCAAACAGGCAGTGGAGAGGTCCAGTTCCGTGGGAGAAACGCTGCGGCCGAATTAGCACAAGACATGGCGTTGGATATTGTGCAACCCAAATTGGAGAACCGCCACCAAATCTTCATGGATTAGACGGAGAAGGGAATCAGGACAATGAACGTTGAAGCCGTACACCCAGAAAAGCAAAATTGGCGAATTTCATCGGCACTTCGGCGTGAGAGCGTCTAAAATGGCAATCCGTCCAAAACTAGCAAACCAAAGCACATAGTTTCATAGAAACATGCTCGGAGGTCCGTTGTGCCGATTTGCAGACCGGTCGGACCCACTTTAACCCTCTGAGCCGAGAAACCTAGATTTAGGTTCAACATCGCCCAAAAAATCATGGCCTCTTTGACAGCTCGAATTTTTTTCAATAACTTCGATAATCTGTTGTTATGGACTTTGTTGCCCCAAACACTGACTATCATCTCCTGTTTCCCGTTCGCCATTTCAATGGCTGTAGAATTATTGAGAGATTTTAAAAGTTTTGAGCGGACAGGCATTCGACGCGTTTCGAATTAGGGGGAATTCAAGGAACTCAACATAGAACAGCACGTGCGTAAGATCTACTCAGAATGAAAAATTCTGTATTTTTTATTTCATTTGGACAGAATTTTTAGTCTTAACATTTTTGAGACATATGTTTTTCCCAAACGGCCGAAAATGGGTGACAAAAGAAACTCAGTTGGGATCATATCCTAGCTAGTGAGCTCTAATAATGCGAATCTGAAAGCTTGACTGATTCTGGATTGAAAATGTGCAAGAAAACAATACTGTAACCATCAGGATGCCTGTCTATGCAATTTACAAGAAACTTTTCTAAAACCTACCGAAGGCACTTAAGTAAAAAAAAGCGCCAGACGCCAGGGGGGACCGCGCGAATGGAATAGGTTGCATTAGGGAGTCTTGAAGAAGTTGTCTGAAGAGGAGTGTGGTGCCCAGAGTGCCGTTCGTGACCATTTTCCCGCACCGTTACGGACAATGACAGCGGACTTGACGAAATCAGCACATACGACGCTGAATACATCGTCTTTGGTGGATAATGCGTAGGAGATTGTGTGGAACAAATCTAACGGCAGACGGAGACCCCTTCCCTAATTTTTGTGGAAGTTTTAAAATGGAAAAAATATCGCGCGACCCGACCTCATATCAAAACATCCAGACAGGAGCTCCAAGGCTGCACCCAAGTGACCCAAAGCTGTAGAAACATGTACCCGAAGGTAGACTGGAGGATAAGACGAGGGATGAGATGCGGGGTGTTGAAAAATACGGTGTTGAGGGTCCATATCGGCCAAAATTTCGAACTTTGTCAAAAGAGCCTCAATCCAGAAGTGACTTTGTGAGTTGAGAGGGAACATCGTGGCATTCAATAAACTGCAGGTTGGAGACTGGTCGGAAGTATGTCAATTATGGGAATATTAGGGGTGCGGCAGATACTTATCCAATAATAGCAAAAAATTGACAATGCGACACGTTCAGGACTCCAACGCCCGGCGGACTTTCACCGCTCGGCCCGCAAAGGGTTTTTCGAGAGTAGAGTGGAGGAGTGGGAAGGGTATGGGGAGGATGGAAGGTGATCGACTCGTCAATGCCGGCGGCGTGCCCGAAGCACCCGCGCGACGTAGTTGTCAGCCACGGGCGAGTGACCAGGAGGGACCTGCTTTCGCATGGTGGTGGTTGAAAGGGTTGTGGAGGGGTGCCTTGAGGAGTGGGGTATGAAGGGTGTCGAGAAGGTGAAGGGTCGTCCGTTAATGCTGATTTTCAAAACGGGTACGCGTGGCGTGAAATGAACCCTAACCCGGATATAGACGCGCAACCTCGAAACTTTCACCGGGAGGTTTTACGACGCGTCCGTGTCCTCGATCCTGCCCTGCATTGTCGAGCGCGCAGACCAGTTTACGCGCTGTGAAGGTATTGCGAGAGCGTTACAGTGCGTCGGTGTGACTAGTTGCTCGTCTCCAGCAACCGACTTTCCCATAATCGCTCTGGGTGTTGTCCAAGTATGTCCAGGACCCTGCTTGCACCTCACCGGAAAAACAGAGTGGGTCGTCCGTTCCAGGACACCATCCAACGTCCAAGCTGTTTGCGGCTGTATAGGACGAGATGCCCTCCGTGGGAAGAGAACTATGGCATCTCGGGGTCTAGGTTTGCTCGTTAGCTTCCTACACCATTGGCTCGCGTTTCCACAACAGTTTGGGGTCCGCCGACTGCTGCATATGCTCTCGCTTCTAGTTTCTATTCTCTTCAATCATCTCAACATTTACTTACGTTCCACGTACAGATACTTCCTAAAAGCGCCATTTCCTGCACGCGCGGTCAAGATGTCTGTACTGGACTGGATAGAACAGGTCCGCACTCCAAGTCAATGACTAAGGGGCAATTTTCAAACAGAAAGATCTCGTATGCTATGCGCCTAGTGCATATTCGTGCGTTTCAAGTGGAACAACCTTCGTGTATCCTCCAACGGCGTGCGTTGTATCGATGCCAACATGCCGGTGGTCAAGAAATTTGCGCCTGGATAGAACAGGTCCGCACTCCTATTGATTCTCATCGGACGCATAACTAAGTGTCAAATTTTTCAAACAGAAACATCTCGTATACTATGCGCTTGGTGCACGTACATGCACCTGACGAGAGACGACCTTCGTGTATCTTCCGATTGGACTCTTGGGTCTGGGTGGAATTTAGGAAGATGGACCGAGCAGGGGAATTAGCTTCTGGACTTATATTGAGGTGCCGATAGCGCAAAGGGGGGAGGGGGCAAACATTCTCCGTGAAATACGTAAAGTACATGTTAGAACCTGGTTGTTCAACTTCAGAGATGTTGAATTCTTGTATAGAACTGCTTTACAAAACATCATGCGAATCAAAGCTTAATTGATAATCGGATATCGCGGAATTTGAGGTTGCCTATTACCCTGCTGGCTGGCTGCCATCTATCTTCCATTTCTCCTTCCTGTGCCGACCTGCATCGGACCTATATGTTTCCTTTGACACGTCGCTCTGTCATCCCTGCTAACTATTGGGGATCATTCCAATTGCATCGCTGACTGCATCCTACATGTACAAATTCCGTCGTTGCCGATTCCGCCTGACTTTCGACCAGACTTGTATTCTATATTTATCTGACTGGTATTATTCAACCGTATCCTACCATCCCTACCTTAATTAAGAAATACAGCAGTGCCTCCGCGGAGCGCAACGTTGAAGCAATGAAGTTGGGGTATCCAAAAAATACCGTACATTGTAGATCTGACAAATTTATCAAAAGAATACGAGAACGATACAGAACAGCAAAGAACGACAGAAGAGTCAAAGAAAGGCAGAAGAGCACGCTACAACCAGGATCCTGAAAAGACAGCACTGGAGAACAGAGATACGCCATTATATATACATCATGGGTCAGAAGTTTGACCGAGTTCGTTATCTTCATGTCTCGCGCATTCGTATGATCCAGCAACAACGAGCTGTCCTGTTATTGCGCCGTTATTCGTAACACAATTTATGGTCTTCTTTTGTGGTCTAGTCAATACTTGTAGCTGTCTCGTCTAAAGTGCCTCGCTAGTTTTGATGTACGACAGCGGAGAATGTAATATGGACTCGGAAATGATCGGCAGCATTAGGAAGCATGTTCATCAGGTGTCCGTAGCCCCCCGTTGGTTTGATAGTCACTCCGCTGAAGACGTTGCGGAAGCATTATATCATTGATGAGGTACATGTCAACTACTCAGACTGGATAAAACGGTAACTCTTTTGCGCCCAACGTACCTGAAAAATTCTTCACTTCAAATCACGAATGGCAACACACGCATTTGCTTCCAGTAAATATTCCCAAAATACACATGGAAAATGGATTTTTGACATGTGGAAACCCACCAATGATACGTGCCGTCACTATTCACATATGGTATACATCCATATTTCCATTCTCCGCCGAAGAAAGTGGCGGGACATACGTACCAGGTCAAGTAAAGTTCTCGCCCGTTCACGATTCCGGGGGTTTCGGGTTTAAAGGCGAAGATATTGTAGGAAAAAGGACACGACAGCGTTGGGAGATCTGCGCAGACAGGACGCAAAGTGCGGGAGTGACCAGCGAGCGGGGGCAACCTTTTTGAAGTACTCTGGCGGTGTCATGTTTGTTTGTTTGTGACAATCAGATGATGTTGGGTTGAATCGGTTGATGTTGGTAGTTTGAATTCGGCCTGAGGAAATATGGTCTGCACAGCCACACACGCGTCGATTCGGAGACGTCGCGTTTACGACGCGTCGGACAACAACTCCTGCCATCTTCGCTTTCAAGCAACATGACACCCGACGGCTTCTCCAAAAATGACCACCCCGACCAAGGCACACAGGTACTTATTGACCAGGTAGATTGGCCGCGTCAGCCGCTTGGCAAAAAAATGGCAGTTTGAATCTCTAGCAAGAGTGAGCAGCGGCGAGACTAGTTGCAGCACGGATCTATATTGCTCGTGGTAGCATATAGACGTAGTATGCTTTGCGCACCCGAGCAGTAAAGAGCGGGTCACTTCATCGCTACGACCAAACGCATTATGGCCCAGGTTCCAGAAACAACCGTTGGCCGAGGCTGCTGCTGTTACCGATTGCTGTCGAGTGCATACTCCATTCCCCTTGTGGTTTCAATATTAACATCAAAATATAGAATGAGAAAACACCCCAACCCCTGCCCAGCACCCCGCCACGGCCCACTGATTCCAGCAAACCCTCTCGTCCGTCTGTATCTAACAGGCTCACCAATAACGGTTCAATTGTGGGGACCGTAATTGTGACCAATGCGTACAAAAAGACCGTGAAGCGCCCACATCCGGAGGATCAGGTTTGTAATCCTGTCAGTTATGCTATCTTTGACAACCTATTGACATGATTTGCTAGGCTGCTCGCGAAACAACCGTTTCATCAGAATCTACTTCGGCAATGGTAAATCTACATTGGAGAAAAAGATATAGTGTCGTATCGCTCGTGAAGGACGGCTTCCCGTTCCCGAACGCGCGTGGAAATCCTACCTTACTGGTAAAATATCAGGCCGCTGTGGTCGGCGAGGAGACGACTGCTGAGGCTGAAGGGTTTCCCGTTGGGGTCAGATCCACCAAGAACTCTTCGATGTAGACGCGGCGGTCACGTCGGAAGACGATGATTTCCTTTCATAATTCCAGACCGAGCAGCCGGCCAGTCGGGCAAGCACCCCAGAACCGACAGCTGTCTTGGCGGTTTTGGCGAAATATGCCGCGAAGGCGATCACCGACGCAGAGGTCGCCTGTGTGGTGGGATTCCCACAAAGGTGTTATTCTATGTTTGAGACCGATGTCTTCCGCAATTTTTTTGAGTCCTCAAGCACGCAGGAACTGGAGTACCGAACGCAGTTTCTGGACCGCCTCCTTGAAACGACTTTGCAATCCGGGTGGATGGACTGGACACCCGGAGAGATTGAGAATGGCTTGATTGCCCGTACCAGGGCTGAACAGGCGGATGTGGAGTTCGCTTCCGCAATGAAGCATGACGGTATCGGGCGTCTGACCTTTGGACAGAGAGGCATGGACGTCGTGTTTTTGGAGTGCGTCGGATCGCCGACGGAGAACGACAAGAGCAAGCTAAGGGACGACACGAAGAAGGTGTTCAAGGCCCTTGGTGCAGCCGTCGACAGCCAGCGGCAGGTCGTACAGCAATTGTGTGCGGTACCAGAAACGCGGGAGAAGGCGTTTCTCCGCCTTGGGGCATTTGGCTTGGTGTGTTATCAGACAACGCTCCGGCTGTACGCCGCCAAGTACATCGACAACAAAACTGTCATCAGCGAAGTTGGGCATTACACTGTAGCGACCAACTTTGGAAACTGGGCGGAGCTTGGGGTACTCATGCGTGGAATGTTGTTGCTCCGCATCCGGCTTCATTTCCTGTACAAAGTTTTGAAGCAAATGCTCAAAACCATCCCCTCCATTCCAACTGCCGTCCTCCCCATAACGCCCGACAAAAGACGACGGTGCTAGTGCCTTCTACCATGAATTGTCCCAATCTGGTACGCGCCCGTTCCGCTTGCATTTTGTTTGTTAGTGCCTCTGCTGCACTTCTGCAATGCTCTCTTCCGCGCTTGATCGCTCTCTTCTGGCGGCCATAACGTGGTGTAATCGTCGAGAAATCAGCCTTTTTAAATGGATGCAGATTGCAGACCCACTTATTGCTAGATCGGGTTTAAAGCCATCATTTTTGGCCCCCTCCCCTCCCGATTTAAACTCGCATATATCCTTGTATTTTGTTGCCCCATTATTGATAGTTATATACTTAGGAGAAGCCGCTATAAGTGCCATTGTTCGTCAGTTAGTGATGACATACCTGTCAAATTGTGGACGGTTTGCTGAACTGGATGTCAGAAAGGTATCATAACAGGAAAAATGAGTACGGGGTTTCCATGCAGATGACAAAGTATTTTGCTGACATCCACCAGACCCGGCAGGAGGAAATTGTCTAATCTCTCCCCCGCCTCCCCCACATTCCGTGTTGTTTGGATTGCCATCACAGCTATATCCTGCACTCAATCAGAATGCCAGTAAAGGCGCCAGCAATAATAGAGTAAGGTGGCCTGATTCGGAGTAAACCGAAAAGGTCAGATGGAGAACGAACAGACCTCCCACAGGGGAAAGAGATTACTCTCATCCCGGGAAAAAGACGCTGGGATAGAGGATAGATCAGCCGGAAATCCAGGAAAGATGACTCCCAAGGATATGAAGCGAATGGAGGTCACTAATGCGTGGTTGCTGCGGTTTCCGGCAAACGGAGCGTACCATGTGGCAACGGACCCCGTATGAAGAGAAATCATTCAGGATCACTGATATATCCACTGTCTTTCGAGTTGAACGCGTCAGAACCAACAGCGACTACTGATGGCTGTTGAGATGTCTATGCTGCCATTGACCATGGGACGTGGGAGCTTAACAGATGCGCAGTCAATTTGTGCTCGTGATTGTATGTTTAGCATTCGCGTCGCTCGATGAGCAGAAATATATTCGACAGTACTCGTTTTAACGGAGGCCACATCGTCCAATGTTCTTCCCGTTTCCCATCAGAGAAAAAAGTGCTTTAAATACTATGGCCAAATAAAATGTCGTTAGATTTGCTCAGAAAAGTGTCAGAGGAGCAGGCCACATATACAAGGACACCAAACCAGCTCTGTCACAGTGCAGACTCTAAGCTTAGAGTCTGCACTGTGACACGACTTGCATTTGGTTCCTACCAAAGTGGTCTCGAGAGGGTAGGTACCCAAGTGTTCCGTCGTTTTGGACCATGCATCCCACTGCCGCCGTACCCTCGCACCAATGAATGTATTCCCTCTGCCATCGAGAGTATGCTTTTTCGGTGTTGGCATTTCTGGTCGCTCTGGCTTGCCGAGTGGTTGAGGCTACTGACTGTTGTTCCCAATATCGGGCATGGTCCTCGGGAGATAATGCTGCAATTTCTTCTGCAGTCAATGCTATCTCATGGTACATATACAGGGGAACCCCCTGCACCTTTCTGGCTCTTCGTGGCATGATGGATAGGCTGAAATGGCATTCAGATGTATATTAATAAGTTTGTCCGACATTATAAACAAAGCTCGCCAGCAAGCACATACATTCAGCTACGGAACAAAATCAACTCCTATGATACAGCAAAAGATGATAATGCGGTAGGTAGAAAGAGAACGAGCCTGAAATATAGGTGAGGACGTTGTCACAAAGCAATGCTGGAAATGCGAGCGGAGTTTGGCGGAGTTGAAAGCCCATTGAAGTTGTGAGCCCGGCGCGTCCTGGACTCTTTTTAGGTACCCAGAAAGCTACAGAAATTCCATGGCATTAAACAGAGCTGGTAGAAGTGCAACAGCGCATTATTGAAGGATTTCCATGTATTGAAAACGATTTTGCGGCTAGTCTATATAGTCCAGTACATAGTCAAGTCTATTGGAGGTGGCTGTGCACCTGATGGACTGTCATCACCAATGCGCTCTGATTGGCTGGCGACCACTGGCGACCGCCTCGCCGCGAGAAGTATAAATCAAGAGAGGTTCCTTCCCCACCCCTTCCTTATTCCCTACTACTGCACCTCCAACACAAAAATAGAGGGAAATGCCATCTACTGCAGCAGTCATTGGGGCGGGCCCTTCGGGTCTCGTCGCCTGCAAAGAGCTTGTGGCCGCCGGATTCAGCGTTACCGTCTATGACCGGGGCGACCGGATCGGAGGACTCTGGGCCTATTCTGAGGATCCCCAGCAACCTTCCGTCATGCGACAAACCGTTCTAAATCTCAGTCGAGCTCAGGTCAGGCACGATGGCGTTACATCTTCTGGCAAGTTTTCCATGCTAATTTATTTTCCCCAACCGTAGATGGTTTTTAGTGATTTCCCATTCAGTAAAGGTGTGTACGCACATCATGACAAAGGAACAAATGACTTAATATCAGACCCTGTGAAAAACAGACCATCCACACTACCCTACTCACCAGGCATATGAAGAATATCTGGAATCTTACGCCCGCCATTTTGACCTTTATCGGCACATTCGTTTCCAGACCTCCGTCACTGCAGTTCAACCTATAGAAAACGGCCGATGGATCGTTTCCAGCAAAAGCACCGATGATACCAAATCAACCGAGGATACGTTTGATCGGCTCGTTGTCGCGGCTGGCCAAAATCAAGTTCCCTTTATGCCCCAAACTCCCGGTTTGCAAGACTTCAAAGGCACCATCATTCACTCGGTCAACTACAAAACGTTAGTATTTCGTTTTCCACCTGCATAAGTTCTGGGAATCAGTAGCTAATAAAGTCGTATAGGCACGAACCATTCAATGGAGCTCGCGCATTGGTAGTTGGTGTCGCCAACAGTGGAGCCGATGTAGCCGTTGATCTGGCCGGAAATGCCGAGACTGTTTTTATGTCGGGCAGACATGGAATATGGCTGGTAAAGCATCAAATCAGTCACTTAGTGCATTGAGGGCCATTCATGACTGACCATATCTCATCAGTTTCCCCGCTTCTTATTATACGGAAAACCATTGGATCATATGCACTCTCGCAAATCATTGGAATTTCCTTCATGGATGACAGACTTTTTCATGCGCTGTCTGTCCCGATTCATGGTGGGCGACTTGTCAAAATTCCGCCTGAATTCCAACATACGCCCAACCACCATTAATCCCGTTGTCAATGATCATCTGGCTAGTCACCTTGCGACCGGCCGGGTCCTGAGTCGACCTGATATCAAACAATTACACCCAAATGAGGTCGAGGTATGTCACAATAACAAGTTTGCAACAATTGACGAATTCTGATTCGCTTTCCGTACAGTTTGTAGATGGCACCCGCGGGCGAATTGACACCATCATTTACTGCACAGGATTCCAACGCGTCTTCCCGTTCCTCCCTTCCCTCACCATGACCGGTCAAACATCTCCCGGCTCACCAACCCTCTCCCTCTACAAACGCATCATCCCCATACAACATCCGACGCTCGCCTTCGTAGGCCATATCCATGGTCTAGCCTTACCCGCCGTAGCCGAACTCCAAGCACGCTGGGTCGCCCGCCTCTTTTCTGGATCCTTAAATCTACCAAGCCAACCCTACATGCAACAAGAAATTGACCAACACTTTACCTGGACCGCCAAGAATACCCACGGAAAACTCAGTACGTGTGAAGTGCCCGCCTTTGCCTACATGGAATCGCTAGCGGCCGATATCGGCTGCAGGCCCAAGACATCAGCGCTTTGGTGGCATAAACCACAGCTCCGTAAACTAGTCATCTCGGGGACGTTTAATCCGCATCAGTATCGCCTTTCTGGACATGGGATGTGGGAGGGTGCTGAGAATGCTGTATTTGATGTGTGTGGCGTGGAAAAGTCAAGGCGATGGGGCTGGCTTGCTAGATTCTGGTAGTATTGCTTGAGGTTACACTCCATGATAGTTAGTTTAGGCCACAGGGATAATTTGTAACTCAAAGACTTTTACATACATTACATACACTCAATGCCTCCATTACACATGTCTTTATGTCACGAATCTCCTGAGGAAGGATATCCAAATTTTCATATTTCGCCTACTTGTCTCCTAGATGTCAACCAGAGTAATGGACGTATTTCAAACATCACCTTTCACTATGCGAAAATGCAGTCCACTTTTCCGGTATCATACTGATCCTCCCAGAAGGGCACATCCCGCTCCAGCATAATCCTTCAGACTTTTAGTACGCCCTACACAAGAAATTTCTGAACAAAATTTCGACGAATCGAAAATCGAAAATCTGCAAAACACAATTGTAACGCAGCTCAGATCATATGCTAACACAGAGAGTGAAATTGTAGAAACAAACAGGAAACAATTGTAATTTAACAAAATGCAGAAATAAAAACAATTGCGACAATCAAATATCCACCAGCCAAGTGTCGTGCCAGAATTGGTCAAGCATACCTACGACGGCCTCATTAACAAATGCGTGCTGATAGCACGGATCACCACCAGGAGGAGGAGGAGGAAGGGTTGGTAGATTTCCACTTGCGTGGTAGGGGCGAAGCGTACGGGCGACTTCGGGTGCTGGGTCACTGGTCCTAAATCCGCAAATCGGGCCGTAAATGACGTCGTTTGCTCTGGTTCTGGGATCAAGAAGAGATGCCAGGGTGTGGAAGTTGTAGTGGCAGAAGTCCTGCCAATCACTGTCCGCACTCTCAAACCGGTATGTTCGCATAGTGCTCATATGCGTCAATGAAATTTTGAACAAAAGCACTGCTGCATCATCGCGGAGAGCACGTTGCGCCCAATAAAAGGTAAAATCGAGGTGAGCCGTGGTATAGAACCCTCCGCGAGTGGAGAACTCGCTGTTTCACCGGCACAACCAGAGAGTAATTCCACCCAATATGAATGACGGTAAAAATCGCCTTTTGGTAACGTGCACTAGCACAAGACAGCCGGGTTCTGTCTCTCTCAGGGTCTTGAATTTCTCCTCAGCCTCCTCCGCGGTGAGGAACGACTCGGAAGGCAGGGCCAACTGGTCCTCGCGGACCTTGGCTTTGTCTTGGTGTCCGATAGGCCCGGCACACTCAAAAAACATGACATCCGCCCGCATATTGCAAAGGAGCAGGGTTCCAATGCCATCGTGTTTCATTGCCGGAGCAGTGTTTTGCGCCGCTCTTGACCGCGACATCAGTCTATTTTCCACTTCTCCCGATGTCCATGATAGCTAGGGAAAGCAAAAGATGCTTTCCAAAACCCGATCCCAAAATACGGATCGATATTCAAGCTCACTAACGCAAGCCTGGGGCTCGCTGCTGGTTGTTGTGACCCCGCTTCTTCCGCTGCTGGTGCCGGGCCTCGCGCGATCTCTGCCCACGACCCGTACTCCATGAATGGGACGAACTGAGAAAGAAAAGTATGAGTGACGTAAACTTAAAGGGGATAAGTGAAGGAGACTGAGGAAAAGTGGACAAAGTAGAACAAGTACTGGGGAGAGAAGAGACGAGAATTGTGATCAAGGTGTGGTGGTCCAAAAGCACGCCAAATACGCCGAACTATCACAATTGCTGGTTAGGAAATGCTACCACGACTTGGCCAACCGTTGGTTGCTGCTTCTTCAGCTCATCCTGATACGCCGCTAGTGACATGTCCTTATGTCTGCACTCTGCATCCATGGCTTCCGCAATCACCTTACCAATTCGGCTAGGAGGTCGGTGCCGAAGACTTTGAGTGTGCCTTCCTCAAACAGTGGCACCTCGCGCGGCAGCGGAAGAGCAGTTCTGAGTTGATTTCGGGTTCAGTCGTGAGCGTTTCGAAAAAGGCACATCCCCCGTCCTTAAACCTGTGCTGGGCCACAAGCTCCTTGAACCGCCCCAATGTTCGACTCAATTTGTGCCCTTATGTTGGTCGGGACTTTGGTAGGGGAAGGGGGAGGATGATTATGAACACCGACTGATAAAACCATCACGTACAAAGATTCGGGGTCCAAAGGGGTAATTTTGCAAGAAACTTTTGGTGTATCGGCCATCGGTTCCCTTGTGCATTACAACTAGAGTTGAACATTGAGCAATGCGAAACGTTGACAGAAAAATCGAGACTTACGGCAGTGTTCACGGTGGGTTGCGGTGCTGTGCACAATTCCGCACCCATCCGCAACCTCGTCCACGACGGCAGGTCGCATCTGCGCGGATCAAATTTCCAAGATGACCGATATCCAACTTTGATGGGACGGCAGTGTACATATGGCCCTCATTCGGGAGCCATTGGTCGCAACCCAAAAAATGTGGGGATAGTCCATGCTGCTCTGTTGCACAATGCCATCAGAGGCAATCCCTGAAAGTCTCGGCAAAGGTCCTACCCTTGCATTCTGTCGCTTAGCAATCGATCCAGAACATCCTTTCCACTTTCGGTAACAAACGGGCACTTAGTGGACGCAGAGGCTGCAAAAAAGCTGATAGAGAGTCAAGCACTTTGTCTTCAGATCATTGAAATAGTCACTTACACGTTAGTTCCATACAAAGGTCCGTGGTCTCCAGACCCTTCGAAGTGAGGAAACGCGTTTGGATCCTTGGGGTCCACATGGTCGTGGCTAGCGGTTCTAACAGCTTCGCTCGCATGCTCACAGAGCTTTATCCTTTGACAGGTCTTGCCTTCGCGTTTCACCTAGGACCCCATCAGTGGGATTCAAGCTGTTTTGAGTAAGCTACACCCACCTTCTCGTCAAGGTAATGACAAGTGACCATATTGCTACCACCCGGGTCCCCGCTAGAATATTGTATATCCTTAAAAGCCGCAGTTGGGGTTTTCCACCCAGCTGTATGATATAGCACCGCGGTGCCGCCACCCTTGGAAGTTGGCGGATATTCTAACGGTTCGTTCGCCAGTATCAACTTCTCCGCGTGCAGACGTTGGAAGGCGTGCAGACGTTGGAAGATCTTGTAGTTGATTGGTTCCGGCCGTTCTTCATCAGAAAGAATCTGAAAGAAAAGTACACATATGAGCTTCGTCTGATTCAAAGATAACTCTGACTGATCATTCTGTACCTGGATCTCAGTGGTCAAGTCGACCGTTGCTGTAGCTATCTCTGGGATTCTTGCACCTGGTCGATTGACAGAAATTTAAGATTACTCATAAGAAAAAGTTGCAAAGATCTGATTTACCTCATCTGACCACAGATCAACAGCCTTGAGTTCCTGCAGTTCATGGCCAAGATGCGTTCTTCCCGTGTATTCTTATGGGCGATTTGCGATGTGAATTTGGCAAGATGGCCAGACCGCCAAAAACCAAGTACAAGCAGGCGCACAGTCATCCAAGCAGATTCGCAGAATCCGCTCAATTTGCTCCTCCTCAAGAATCAGAATATATAATCCCCCAATTGAGGTTTCTTGAGATATCACGGTATAGTTTGAAGCTCGCAGCAACTTAGGACGAATCGTTGCACATCAATTGGACCCTCTCTGAACAACTTGCCCAGAATCTGCATCCAGTTATGGGGTATGTGTCTCGCAGCGCTGAATATGATGTGATGTCTCAACATTAACGACCTCCCCTCAAGTGTCCCAGCCTTTTTCCGCTGGTTATCTCAGAAATACCCAAAGGTCACCTCTCAGGTTGCGGAAGAGCTCCCCCGAGACATCAATGGCATCACCATACCAGTAGACTCCTCGAAACCAAATCCCAATGGAGCCGAATTTGATAACCTGTACCTGGACATGAATGGTATTATTCATCCGTGTTGCCATCCCGAGGGCAAGCCAGCTCCTTCCACCGAAGAGGACATGTTTATTGAGATATTTAAATATATTGATCGTATCATGACCATGATCCGGCCCCGCAAAGTCTTGTACATGGCCATTGACGGGGTAGCCCCTCGTGCGAAAATGAACCAGCAACGATCGAGGCGGTTTCGTGCAGCTCAAGAAGCTCAAATTTTGGAACAAGATGTGGAGAAGGTACGAAAGGAGTGGGAAGCGGCCGGTGACAAACTTCCCGAAAAGGAAAAGTCACAAAAGTTTGATTCCAATTGTATTACCCCTGGAACACCTTTTATGAGCAATCTGGCCGTTGCGCTTCGCTACTACGTCGCAGATCGGCTGAGTTCAGATCCTGGTTGGCGTAATGTACGTTCTCCGACTTCCATCAACTTTTGCGGCCTCATAATTCTCAAATGTCTCCCCCATATAGTTAAAAGTGATACTCTCTGATGCCAGCGTTCCTGGAGAGGGAGAACATAAAATCATGGACTACATTCGTCGACAACGTGGGCAGACTGGCTATGATGCTGATACCCACCATGTTTTATATGGTTTGGATGCCGACTTGATCATGTTGGCCTTGTCAACACACGAGCCACATTTTCAGATTTTGCGAGAAGATGTCTTTTTCAGCGACAACAAGAACAAAAACGCATGTTTTATATGCGGCCAACCAGGGCATCAGGCAAACCAGTGCCAAGGTACAAAAATTCTTTGTTCTTACAAATACAGATATGATACCAAACTCAACATGGCAAACTATAGGCAAGCCAAAGGAAAAGACTGGTCCCGTGGAAATCAAACCCTTCATTTTTCTCCATATTGGCGTTCTCCGCGAATATCTGGAAGTGGAACTCAAGTGTCTAGACATTCCTTTCACATGGAGTCTAGAGCGCGCCATTGACGATTGGGTGTTTCTGTGTTTCTTTGTCGGCAACGATTTCCTTCCGCATCTTCCGTCGCTCGAGATTCGGGAAGGAGCCATTGACCGGTTAATCGAACTGTGGCGGAAAAATTTGACGCGATGGGGCGGATATCTGACCGACAGCGGAGACATTGACCTCAAACGCGTAGAGGAGATGATGGAAGAATTGGGAAAAGTGGAAGATGACATTTTCAAGGAACGACGCGACATTGAAGATCGGAAACGGTTGGCTCGGGAGCGTAGAGACCGTGAGCGTGACAAGCGGAACGGGGTCGTGACCCAACCCGTCCGACAAGAAATGGATGCGCCCCCTGAAATCTGGAAAGCGACTACTGGTTCTGATTCTGCTAGAGCGGTTGACCTTGAACGGGATGTTGCGCGTGAACGTCACCCAAAGAAACCCGTTATACCGACAGCTGAGCAGAATAAAGCTGCTGCGCTATCCCTCAAAAAGTCTTTGGTAACCAGCAACGCCCCGATAGCGGAAAAGCCGCACGCCGAGAAACGCCCACACGAAGCAATCGAAAATGATGACGATGATGAAGAGATTTTGGAATCGGGAACCACTTTGCCCTTTGTACCAGCAGACGTCAAAGACGTGCTCGCTGCAGAGATACCCATCGCAGATGATGCGGAGGATGAAGTGGAAGAAACACTGATTGTGGCTGATGTTCCCATTCCGCATATCAAACCCGTCAAAAAGGAGGGTGTGGATGAGGAACCCTATGATGATGTACGGCTATGGGAACCCGGTTGGAAATCGCGATACTACCGCAACAAATTCGGAGTGGACGAGTCCGACCGCGCATTTCGTCGACAGTATGTTTCTTTGATTTTCAAAAACAACAACGTCGTCGCTAAAAACATATCTTTAGGGTTGTCACTTCGTATGTAGAAGGCCTATGCTGGGTCCTAAAATATTACTATCAAGGCTGCCAATCCTGGAAATGGTATTTCCCCTACCACTACGCGCCATTCGCGTCCGACTTTGATTTTGTGGGCGAGCTCGACATCCAATTCGAACTGGGAACCCCCTTCCGCCCCTTTGAGCAATTAATGGGCGTCTTACCCGCCTATTCACGCCAACATATTCCACCCGCGTTTCGCTTGCTCATGACGGAATCTGAATCACCCATTATTGATTTTTATCCGGAAAAGTTTCCGATTGATTTGAACGGCAAAAAGTTTTCGTGGCAGGGGGTTGCGCTTTTACCCTTTATCGAGGAAGAGCGGCTTCTCAATGCCCTCGACACTGTCTATTCCAACTTGACCGAGGAGGAAGTTCGGAGAAACACGCAAGGAGAGGATTACTTGATTGTTGGGGGAAGTAATGCATTATTCGAGAATCTCTGTGCTGTGTATGGTCGTCAGACTGAACAGGAAGTATGTCTTTTTTTGCGATCTTGGGAACTTGCCACGTATATATTGACACGTTATTTTGCTTATTAGGCTATTCCAATCGATTTCAAACTGGCAGGCCGGTTCTTTGGCTCCATTTTACCTGACCCACAGGCCTGTTTACCCGGTAGCACGTTCCACTCTCCACTCGTTGCCCAAGGCCTGCCCGACATTTCCAACAATCACTCCATAAGTGTCCGATACTACATGCCGATATTTCCTACAGGCCACATCTTCAAGGCCGAGTTACTGGACCACGTCACCTTTCCAGCAACCGTGTTGGACGCCAATGACGCGTATGCCGTTCGGATGGGTCTGAGTTCTCGGGGTGGACGGGGTGGTGGTCGTGGACGGGGTGGTCGTGGAAGAGGTGGCCAAGGTCCGGCTGACCGGATGATTCGTCATGGGATATCAGGACAAGGATATGCGAATGAGTATCAACAACCAAAACGACCGCGGTACAATGATCGCGGGGGTGGATCGAATGACGCGCTGCCCTATATGGGCGGCGGAGGGGAAGGATACAATAGTTCTCATCATCAGTCTTACCCCCAGGGGTATAACCCTGGCGGATTCTCCTCCTACCAGGGAAGTGGTAGTGGATACCAGTCTCAAGGGTATCAATCCTCGGGGGGATACCAAAGCGGAAATTCTGGAGGAGGGTACAACCGAAATCAGGGAGGATACCATCAGTCCGCAGCAGGGTATTCCTCCTACGGAGCCTCCTCTCGGGGTGGCAATACCTATCCTCAACAACCCGAGGATGGAACGTCTACAAATGACCGGGTAAGTCATAACCCTCCAAATACATTCTACCGATTTCTGACGGAAAATGTTAGCAGGGTCAAGGGTATCAAAATCAGTATTATAGTCATAGTGGTGGCGGGCAAGGCGGGTCATCAAGACGGGGTCGTGGGAATAATGATAATTTTCGACCGTATTAGGACCGTAAATAGTGAAAGTGATTACACACGTTTTGATGGAGATTCACCGGAACGGAATTATGCCACGACCTTTGCGCAAATGTTCCCACGGAATGAGTGTCTCTCACATTGTATACATGTATATGATTGATAGACGAGAGTCCAAACGAAAAAACAAAACGTGTATTATAATAGATGAAATTGTGCGGGGGCGAGCAAAACATTCAAATAAAATGTAAAAATTAAAGATAAGGAGCGGAAAGAAACGAAATGTGTATGGGGAGAAAATCTATAACTTGGCTTTGGTGGGTGCAGGTGATGCAGCAGCCAAGTCACCTTCAAAGACGACGCGCATGTCACGAAGCGCTTCAGCGAGGTAATACTGCATACGGTCAGCCCGCATTTCATTCAAGCAGGCAATGTTGAAATGGAGGGAGCGGGAGTTGACCATGTAGGCAATACCGTAGCCGTCCGGGACAACTTCACCCCATCCGTAGCCGTCATAGTTTTCCGAAGGGATTTGGGAGGTGGAGAGGTACCAGTGTTTGGAGTAGTCGAATGAGGGGTCAGTGAAAAAGGCCGGGACGGGCTCGTCCTTTTTCATGATGAGTTTGAGACCGAGCCAGAGGCGGTCGACACCGCGGTTTTCACCTGCGTCCGTCATGTACTTTGTGTGGGAGACGACAGCGCGTTTGCCGAGTTGGGCCTTTTCGGCAATGCTGACAGAGGGGTCTTCCATAGCTTTGACCCAGGCTACGCTCTCTAACGAGACGGAGCGGCAGGTTTCCGTGCGGCCAAAGGCGAATTTACGGGTAGAAGCACTTTCGTAGGTGGGGCGGGAGACGCCGTGCATCTTGTAGTAGGCGAGTTGGATGGCCATTTGGACGTAGGCGTCGGGGGATGTCTTGAACTTTTTGATCAAGTCTTTGCCATAGTCGAAAAAGGCTTGGACGCGGACATCGTGTTTGGCAACCAGAGCGTCAAAGTGTTGCTCGGCCGTCTGGATCTTGTCGGTGATGGCGGGGGTGACGTCAAACTCGAGCTTGCGTGGGGTAACTGATGAAGATGAAGACTTTGAGCCATGGTTGATGGCATCTCGGCTCAGGCCGGTGGCAATCCAGTCACACATGTTGTTGGTAGGGGTAGCATCCATCATGGAGTGCTCACCCAAGAATCCAGCTTTGCCGTTATCGAAAATGATGAATTGGATTGGCTTATCAAAGAAGCGGTTACGGCCATCACCGTGCCAGCAAGCACGAGAAGATTCTTCACGAGTGACGGGTTTTGTATCGTCCAAGCAGACGACAAAAGCAGATCGCTCAATGACGTCCAAAGCGTCTTGGCTGAGCGGGGATTTCAGGAGCTCTTCCCGGGTCTTTGTCCAGACATCACGGTTTTCACTCGTCAAGACACCAATGGGGGCGGCCTTGCTAGTTCCAGCCTGCTCATAGATGGTTTTTAACTGGGCTTCAATGTCGTAGGTAGACAATTGCTTTCCACTGGCGTCGACCGTTTCAACTTGGAAGAATTGGTTTTTTCGGATAACGACAATGTGGGTGTTTTTGCGGGGATCGGCTACCAAGGTGGTGTCGGATGGGATGGCGGGAATACGACAGGCGTTGAACAGCCACTGGTACTGATCCATGGACAAGGGTCCAGCTCGCGTTGACTCTGGTTTCAACTGCTCCTCTACGACAGACGCTTAAACTCTAATGCACCGGTAATGATGCTGGCGGCACGGCGGGCGGGAGCTTTCCACTCTTTTCTGATTTCATCGCGGAGGACGAAAAGTACGAGACGTTAATGACGACGGGGTCCCGGTAGGCCATGTATGCCAGTCATTCCACCAGTCGTAAAGCCAGCTAGTGGGTTCTGAGGCAGCCTTTTCCGTCAATCGTTTGTGGAGCTCTTCGCCCTTGCCTCCGGGTTGATAAACTCTGTCACGGCGGCCTCGGTTTTGGCGTACTCTTGCTCGGAAACGACGGCCTTGACGCTTCGGAGGTACTTTACTGCGGTTTCCTGGAGGGGGGCAACAGGGAGTTTGGGCAGGGACTGCTGGTGCTCAAAGAGCGGTTTGTTGGGCCCGAGGGTTTGAGGGCATGGTAAGACGTGGAAGTAATAAGCGTTGTTGACGACGGTTTAGCGGCGGATGCAGACATGTTGCGGGACCACTTTTCGTCGAGTATTATTACTTGAGACTCTGCTGATACCAAGAGATCACCAGGAAAACCCACCTTGGAAGACGAAGCAGAGAGGATGGCCAGCGCAGGTCGAGCAGTAGTGGCAGCAGCAGCAGCAGAGGAGCGAAGCAGCAGCATTTATCTTGTCGCCAGCAGCTGTTCGTTGTCTGGTCTTGTCTTTCTACCGCAAGAAGGTAGAAGATTCACAGGAGATGAGATGCTTTACGATTTGGTTTTTATAGCTCTCCGGAAAAACAAAGTCGCCACGGGAACCACGCACGGGCGTCGATCGACTTCTGATCGACTCTGATTCTCTTTGCCACCGCGGTGGGTGATCATTTTTCTGGAACATCTATTCCCAATCTGTTACATACAGACTGGAAGGACATAGGAGGACATTGCGACAATGAACAGACGGAGGAAGGAGAGAACAGGCCCATGGGCACTTTACAGGAAAAAAGAACAGAAAAGTTGGGAGAGGGACCAGTTTATTGCTGCTATGCGAGACTATGGGGAGATCAACACATCATTGAACTAAACAACGGACAGAGAATAGGGTATGTTGTTACTGAGTGAACATGAACAGAGTGAAAGGGAAAACAGTCGAAGCAAGCGACCACTAAGGCTGATCATCTTGCGTCTCTGTTGCTTAAAGTGCCGCCGCTACGTCCGTCTAAATACCAAAAAAGTCGCCAGTAAGCTCCATATTGGCGAGCATGTCAACGACATAAGCTTCGACGTCTCGGCAGACCTTTCTTGAAAGCGGCGGCGGCAGGCTTCTCTTTCTTTGGAGGCCGGCTGGTCTGCACCAACGCATCGACAAAATCCTTTTGTCGGAAATACCGCCGCTGGCACTCGATACAGTATCGCTGCCTACGAGACATCTTCCGGCAATTTCTCAATCCGGGCACCGGAGGGCTCATCAACGATGTCCGACACGTACGGCACCGTTTGAACCATAAACTGTGTCCGCCAACATATCCCTTCCTTCTTTTCCGTCTCGTTCCAAAAGCGACGATGCACTTTTTGAAGCAATGGGACACAGTCTCTGCGGGCCTGCTCAATCTCGGCCCACAGACTCTCGTCCATTTCCCATAACCCAATCACATACTTGATGAGCGGCAATTGCCCAATCACAGTCTTCCCACACTCGGAACCACCGTTCACATGGTTGAGGTGGGCGATTAGATTCTTTGTCTTAAAGATGGAATTCCAAGCGTCAACTTTATCGTCCCCCGGTAAAAGTAACCCAATAAGAATTCTCATCATGGTATGATTGATTCCGGGAGGGGCAGAAAGTCGAATCATTTCTTTCCTCTTGCTCTCGTCAGCTTCCTTGTCTTTCCCCAGCACATCAAACATGTCCTTGAGAACCGGCGACCTGGCCTCCAACACATCCCGGTCTATCTGCAGGTCTTGATTCTCTACGTCCTTGTCTTCGCCATCGGTTGACGGAATGAAAATTGCACGATGGTTTTTTTGCTACTCTCAGTAGTGGGTGGGATCAGCCGTGGCCATTCTTGATTCGGTATCAGTGGTCATTTTTGAATCAAGAAAACACGTTCTTTTTGCGCATTCTTAAGTGCTTTGTGTGCGTCCAAGTGGGGCTCTACTTCTCCACATTTTCGTATTTTAGAACGTTTCTGTGGAGTTCTTGGGTCAGATCACATCATATAGATTTGGTTGACGGGCGGAGTTGGTTTCTTATCCCCATCCTGAAAACATAAAAACAATGCAAGAGCTGGAGGAATATCAAAATAATTTACACCAACAAGTTCATTCTAAAACATTATGCCGGATTCGGAGATTCTACAGATTCATCAGGTTGTGGTGGCGAGTCAGCAACCGAGGAGAGTGGTGCTCTCTCGGCGGTGACGGCGGTGACGGGGATGACGGTGACTTTAAGGGGGCTCCTCAGCACCATTCTCCTCTACAACGGGGGTATCAATCTCCACAGGGGCATCCTTGCGAGATCCGGGGTCGTTTGGTCGGGGTATGCGTGCCCTATCCGCATCAGCAGCATCATCCGCTGACCGTTTCTGTTCCTAATTGTCAGTACAGAATTCCTTTAATGAAAAAGA
>JAHLKI010000064.1:0-45367 GCA_025602905.1 Phlyctochytrium arcticum
ATTATCGGCAGCGACAACAAGCCTATGAAGTCCGCTCTCGATTTGGAACCAGTGATGGACAATATCGAGACATTCTTGGCGAAAGTCAACTATCCTGACAAAGACGGTTCATTTAGTAAGTCTGTGGTTTTGGCCGGCGATTACTATGTTTGGATGTACGCTAGCAAATTGCTGCGATCAGCCAAGTATAGTAATCTCAGGCCTCACGTCCTACCGGTCCCGGACAATATGCATATAGCCCTGAACATACAGGAGGCAGTCCTTGTCCATGGTTGGACAATCATACACCGGCTGTGGGTTGCCGGGTATCCGGACGTGGAAAACACAGCTCCCATCAACATGCGGCCAAAGCGCAGGACGGCAATGTTGGCCCTCTCTATGACCGCTTGGCAAGAGTGCCGTAAGGAAGTCTTGCGTTCCTACAAGGCGGCGGCATCCAGCAATATAAAGGCAACACCTGTCCGCAAGGCGATGGTGGATTCGATCATCTCGCTTTTCGAAGATCACATTCCTCTTGCGGTGGATTGTCCGTATTTACTGTCTAGTGGGGATCTCGAACAGATCAAGATGTGCCTCAAGCGGCTGTTCCCGTTGTTCACTCTTTTGGGAAAGAAAAACTACGTGAACATTGTCCTCTACCAGCTTGGTCTCTTAGAAAAGCTTCCCTCCCACCTACCAAAAGATGTTGCAATGGCTTTCCTTTTCTCCACTTTCTCAAGTGAGGATTTGGAAGTATTTCACTCCATCCTCCGGGCCGCCATCCGCTTTCAAGATACTAATGCGCAGGTCTCAAGAAAGGCAATGTTGATAACCGCCATGAGGGGTGAGTCTGCCATCAAGCAGCTTGCGGCTATGACAGAAAGGGAGTTGGCGCTACGTGGACAACCAGTTTCGCCAATCAAAGTCGAGCCAGGTACCTCTGGTCCGGCCCGTACTCCCGCCCTATCCCCGCTAGAAAAGGCAGCCGATGATGTCGTCCCGAGGATGGTTGCGTATCTCAAGGACCTGTTCTCCACCCTTTCTCAGTTCACTTTTGACGTCGTTGGACAACATGATAAGATTCCATATGCGTCTGCTCTGCCGCATTACAACCTGATTCTCCGCCCTCCAGCTCCAGCCCCACCCGTCACCAACCCTGTACTCTCTTCCGGGTCAGCTACAACCAACAAAGAGAACACTACGGTAAACCTCCCTCCAGCCAGCGCAGAAAAGATCCCCGTGGTAGTCTTAGCTACCATCCGGGAGTCACTTCTGCCTTTGCCGCTGCGCCGTCAACCCTTCGTAAATCTCGGCAACCACATCGATGTTGAAGGGTTTCAAAGTGTTCCAATGCCGGTCGCGAAGACCCCTCTTGCTGACATTACGAATGGGCCATCTCCCAGTAAGGCCAAAAAAGTCACAGTGCGAGATTTCTTAAAATCAGACTCGCTGAAGCAAGATCTGACCGCTTGCGGTTGCGTGATCTTCAACTGCCAATGTACAGTAATGTACCAGTGGATTGCAACCAAGTCCCTGAAGCATTTTTCAAACAACATTGACAAGGAACTTGTGCGTGATGATGAAGGTAATTAAGCCAGAGGTACCGCTCAGTGTCTCGCGAGTTGCGTCCTTTTCCCGGCTATGAGCGATTAACAACCTTCTTTCAAACACTATTTAGAATCATCAGTTTCAACATCAACTCAGTAGCTCGTGTATCTCACCATGCTTACGCATTTCACGTACCCCATCAAATTCTTAGATGCGCTTAGACTGTTGGTTTTTCGGGTCAAACTCTATCCTTTATATAGTCTGAGGTAGCGGCCATGTTTTCCTTAGCTTCTTAGATATGTTTCCTTCATTCTCGTTTACTCGGTTTCGTTATTTTATATCAAGTTTGGGTGAAATTGGGTCACTTTCAGGTATCCCTTCATTCTCGCGGAAATGGTTCGGGCTGTCGGACATTGCTTATGTAAATTTTTGGCGCCAAAATCTTGGGTTGCGCTGAGGGCAGCCGCCCCAAATTTCTGGGGTTGCGCTGAGGGGGCTTGGCTAATGACATAAGCAAGGAGTTCTCTCAGCACATATGAAACTACGGTTCAACAGATAGAGTATTGCCAGTATTGAGATTGGGGTGCGAGGCAATGCACTGATAATCGACCTGTCAGTCCTGTCAGCCAACCTGTCAGTCGGTCGGGCACTTACTGGGGACAGCCAGCGGCCCAGCCCGCAGACAATATTGGACAATTCGCTGTCAAGAGATCACTTTTGCCATCCACATTTGCGACAGTTTGCACACGGCCAAAGAGGAATTCCGCAACACCAAGCAGGAGCAGCAACAGCGGTGGCTCGGTCATGGTGGGCTTAGAAAAAATGTCGACCTGGTCAGCGACGATCTGCGGGCCGTTCAGCCCATCATCACGGTAACCTATTCCAAAGCAAGGCACGTCCGTCGCAAAGGTCAATTTCTACCTTGTGTACAATTTACCGGGCAGCGATGAGTACTTTAACGATGTCGGACACCCCGCCGTCCATTAATGCAGTTCGAGAGACTGGCTGGGAACGATGGAAGCGCCTTGGACAGAGGACCCCATGATCGTCATCCCCCGGATACGACAAGTATGGGTCGCAGCCCCCATCTCTCAAGGCCGTATTTGATTTGACGTGGATGATCACAGTGTATGCAGGGCACATTACTCTGAATGCCATTAGGGCGAATCCCCAACTGCCACACAAGGATCTTGTCCAGCTGGTCTATACTGCGCTTTAAAGGGACGCGTGTTCCCCGGCTTTGCTTGCAGTTTATCAACAATTGAAAATTGCCAAACGGGATTTTCGTGCGTGGCGAAAGGCTCAAGAAGCCCAGTGGCAGGTGCAGCTCGCTCCATTGACCGATGCCCAGCGGGCCGCGCGGGCCGAAAGAGCCTCGCTCCGAATGGATTTGGCCCCAAAGGCGGTTGGACATCGGAATAGCGCCGAAAGAATCCGACAAGTCGATATTTTGTGGAGATTAAATCTCCCCGATCTCTTTATCCACATCGACCGGTCGCAAGAGAGCGAATGGCGGACATGGGCAATGAACCTTAAAACAGGCAAAAATTATTACGCGTCTGCCATGGCCCTTGCAAGTCCTGTTGACAAGAGACGCAGGCAGTATCTGAAGACCATAGCCCCCGCCTCAGCAGTGGATGATGCGTGGTTGGACGATCCGGACCAGGTGAAGGCGGCAATATCGGCTCGAGTAAGGCTTATGATGGCCGGCCTCCCCGTTGATTTCTACACCCCTGACAACCAGCAGCGGCGGAGCCGAGACTATTGGGCAATCGTGGTCCGAGAACTAGATACACGACCCAAACAGGAGGGGCGCCTGGTATCGGTGTGGGCAGATGGCCGACTCTTTCTGCGCTGGACCAACCCCGCCGGGGACAACATTGAATTCGTCTTGAGATGTTCTCCGGAAATCGCCCCATCACTTCCGAACGACAGACGCTTTGTTCGTTTTCTGCAGAAAGGCATCGGCCTGCGCAATGAAGATGGTCAGCTGCTGATCCCCACTGGTACGGATGATGACCAGCTGGGTGTCTTTCCCCGTCGGATTTTTTAACTCCACATCAAAGGCATACAGCTTGGGAAGCTTTGGCAATAAGAACGGCTGCGGCTGTATCCAGACGAGGTCTTACTACCGGGCGACTTTGAGGGCCCACCCCCCGACTCTGCACTTGGGCGTCCGCTTTTGAAATGCAACACCCGGAATGAAACCCGCCAATAATTCAGGGACGGCGGCATCCAACCGAACGACGCTCTATGGTTATTCCAGAGGTATTTGGACGAAGAGTTTCCAGCTGGCGGCACGTTGTGCTTTGCCGACCCCGCCACATTTGTCACCTTTGCCAACGATCCCAACCTCATTGGCCGCACTTTGAGCCCGTTTCTCGACCGATACCCGACCCATCCGTACACAATTCCCTTCCGCTCCATGCTCGGGGCAATAAAGGCCTATCGAGCCACCTATGTCGCCAACATCCGATTTTTGAGAGAGGTACAGTACACCCAGAGAACTCAAATCAAAATCAATCGCAGTACCAAAGATTTTCCGACCATCACCTTTGGACCACGCTCGGAGTAACTTTGCTTTATCCTTTCTTTCAACCCTTGTTTTCCCGTCTTTATGTTATCTATCCCTCTGAGCCTAGATCTAGGTTTTAGAAAAGTTTCTTGTAAATTGCATAGACAGACATCCTGATGGTTACAGTATTATTTTCTTTGCACATTCTCTATCCAGAATCAATCAAACTTTCAGGTTCGCCGTGCTAGATAGAGCTTGCCAGCTAGGATACGGTCCCAACAGTGTTTGTTTTGTCACTTTGGAAAAAAACGCGTCGAAAAAATGTTTAGACTAAAAGTTCTGTGCAAATGAAATAAAAAAATACGAGATTTGAGCGTAGGTTCGGGGCAACAACTTCATAAGTACAGAATTTTTCATTCAGGTCGAGATTCGCAATTCTGCAATATGGTCTTGAATTCCTGCTAATTCAAAACGCGTCAATGCGCGTCCGCTCAAAAACTTCAAAAACATCTCAAAATATCTACAGCCCCTCAAAGTACAAAAGTAAACTAGGAGGTGATAGCTAGTGTTCGAGGCAACACGTCCATAATAAAAGATTATCAGAGTTATTGAAAAATGTTCGAGCTGTCAAAGATGCCGCGATGTTTTGGGCGATTTTCAACCTAGATTTAGGTTTCTTGGCTCAGAGGGACAATTATTATATGTTCCCTCCCCTCTCCGATGTGTCGATTGTATATGCTACCGATATCTAGACAGAAGTGCACAAATCCTAGCGTAGAATAACTCTATCCCATCAGTATACTGAGCACGGCGCCCAGCGGTGTCGGAAACAAGGATGCTTGTATATCCGTCCCTCCTGATGCTTCAAACCATTAAACGACTGTATCAACTTGACGCAGGGTATCCTGAATTATCATAGGGGGGACGCTTGCACCATTGCTTTCGATCTCGTTGATGCCGGTTGCGCCTCAGGTTGCGTCTCAAACTGTCTCAAACTACGTTCCCACGCGTGAGATGTGGCGCAGACTGATACATTCTGCAACCTCCGTGAGTGAACTTGCGGTTTATAAACTGATCGTTATCTTGCCAGATCTGACAATATGTAGACGGGATTCCAGGGATACGTCTTGTGTTCCAAAATAAAAAGTTTGACCCCGTCCGCTGCTCACAAAAAAAGCTCGTTTTGTCGATCTTTGAACCTCTCGTTACCTTCCGCACTCTGATCTACATCAGAAATCTAACCTCTTTTGTCTCAATCCGTCGACGCCTGATTTTCCCATATTCGGAATTGCAATTCAATCGCTGATGCAGTCTTTTCCGCAGCTTTTATATATGGGGGCTATGGAAAGATGGAAAGCTCATGTGTGTGACTGGCTCATCCAAATTTCCCAAATCTACGGGTAAGTGGCGCGGGCGGATCCCGTGCGAGGCTTGGCCGGCACCGGACGGTCAACTTGCAACACTTGCGCTGGCGGCATTTGCGAATGCTCAAAGCAAAAGGATTAAGACAAACCGCGGATCAACTAGCTACCATACCGTTTATTCTTCGTCAAGGACTCTAGCATTGAACAGCTTACCGGGGGCCGGGGCACTCGTCGCATACAGTCGGCGGCGGGTTTTTCTTGCGTCTGGGCCCGTGCCGTCAGCAGCAGCTTAGTTTTCGACCTTTCTCGCGTGGCTAACCAACAACCAAATCTTGGGACCGTACAACTCTGGAAAAGGGAGGGCCGACCTCTGGAAACTCTCTTCTGTCGCATTCTGCCATTGCTAAAGTACTCTGGAAGTTGACGACATAAAGTTGTTACACTCGTCGACTGGCAGACCTTACTCGTGTGAGACCTCGTGTGCTGTTCGTTCGTTGGGTGGTGCACCGAATCTAAGGCCATTATTCCCATAGCGGCACTCACTTTGCGAACAGCGACGATTTCCCTCCGTCGAACGGCATGCAAAAATCTGTAGTCGCATCGAGAACTTTTTTCAAATTGCCACTGCAGCGCCGTCGACGCCTTTTTCCTTGCCCTTCATCATCCCACTTTCGATCGTGTAAATACCATCACCGCCGTAGTACCTGCCAGCAACAACATCTGCCGCCCTTACTTTTTCTGTCGTCGGACTGCCCGCTTTCTGTGCCATGGCAGACAAGGACGACCGAAATAACCCGTACAATTACTCCCTTGGCGGCAACCAGGGATACTTCTCGTATAATACGCAGGGCTCACCTGCGCACGCCAATACCATTCCCTCCACGCCGTCGTCGCCTGCAGCTTACGGCGGAGGCGGAGGTGCTGCCTATGCAAGCCACAACAACCAAATGTACAACTCGGTCCGTTACCCAAATCACATGCATCTGGGACAAAAGTTACCAGGCCATGTCATGCAATCACCTCAGCACAATCACGCCATGCCGCAATACCAACAGCATCTCTCACATGCTCCATCATCCTCGGGCCCGGCCATAAATTCCGCCGTGGCATCAGTAAATTCGCTGTCTGGACCGCACCACTCCAAGCAGGTAGAGGCCGCCATTAGTTCAAGACAGGCAGCCTCGCCACATCATCATGCGCGGGTGGCAGCGGCCGCCGCTCGAACTGGTGCCGCTAATATGGATACGAATGGAACCGGTGCCTCCAATTCCGCAATTGACCCAAATGCAAAAGCATCTGAATGGACAATTATCGATTTGGGAGGAATGTCAATGAAAAATCTGAGTCGAAACCTTTTTGGTTACACATTTCTTACCACACTTTACCTGAACCACAATGTGATCTCGACCTTACCGCCAGACATTGCACAATTGACCAGCCTGATTGTTTTGGACTTGACTGGCAATCGGCTCTCCTCTCTACCAGCAGAACTTGGAACTCTCATCAATTTGAAGGAATTGTTGTTATTTGACAACGAATTGACGTTTCTCCCACCGGAATTGGGACAACTCTATAAATTAGAGATGTTGGGGCTGGAGGGCAATCCGCTCAATGAACCAGTGGGGACAATGGTACAGAAGGAGGGGACCACCGCCGTCATAACGTATCTGAGGGAAATGTGTCCAGGTCGGTACATTATTCACACTTGTCCGTTATGTAGGTCATGATGCTAATTCTTACCCCATTCCAGTTGGTGCACCCCCACCAGATCGTGAGTGGATAACTTTGGACGAAGGGCACAGTGCAGATTCCAAAGGTAGTTTAGCCTGATGATTTTTTTTGCCCGCAAAAACTCACCCCTTTTTGGTTCAGATGCGTTTACAGTGATGTGCTATAACATGCTGGCTGACAAGTATACAACGCCACAAGTATATCCATATGCGCCTTCCTGGGTTCTGGATTGGAACTATCGAAAAGACTTGCTGCTACAGGATATCCTCAACTACAGCGCAGATATCGTTTGTTTGCAGGTCCGTCACTGTTTTTCTGATTGACGAGATGCAGGAAACTCACATTACGGCTTTATAGGAGATACAGATGGATCACTTTGAAGATTATTTCAGTGAAGAGTTGGCGCAAATGGGTGGTTATGAGGGGATCTTCTTCCCCAAGTCTCGCGCCCGGACCATGGTCGATTATGAGCGGCGGTCAGTAGATGGATGTGCTACTTTTTGGAAGTCCAGCAAGTAAGTCACACTTTTATTCGCAATAACCTCTGAAAGTTGCTTATATTCTCTCCCTTTCAGATTTTCTTTGGTCGAGAAACAATGTATCGAGTTTCAGCAAGTCGCCATGGCCAAGCCTGAATTGCGGAAAGCGGACGATGTTTTCAACCGGGTCATGATCAAAGACAACATTGCGACATTAGCACTTTTGGAAAACAAAGAGACACATGCCAGAATACTGACCGCGAATGCGCATCTGCATTGGGATCCGTCGTACAAGGATGTAAAACTTGTGCAAACTGCCATGCTGATGGAAGAGTTGGAGCGGTATGGCACCTTGTGGGCACGATCTGCCGCTGCCAGCAAGGACCCAAATGCACCCCGACCATCACCCGCCGAGATCACGCGTCTGCCTCTCCTACTCTGTGGCGATTTCAACTCCCTTCCCGACTCTGGCGTTTTTGAATTCCTTTCTACTGGGCGCATTCCTCAAGACCACCCAGATTTTGGCACCTACACTTATGGCCCGTATACCTCTGAAGGACTGCATCACAAATTTTCCCTCAAATCCACCTTTTCGCATTCAAGCGAGGTGGCTTTAACCAATTTTGTTCCCACTTTCAAGGGCGTGATTGACTACATCTGGTACTCTACTGCTACACTAAATGTCACGGGCTTGCTCTCGGGGGTAGACAAAGGCTACCTGTCAAGAACGGTCGGGTTCCCTAACGCACATCATCCCTCAGATCATCTGTTGCTTGTGGCATCTTTTAAACTAAAACCGGCAAGTGCGGGCGGACCCCGTACTTTTCGATTTCAATAAAAATCTCTAAAACATAAATATGTTGCGTGGTCTCACTGGTCTCGGTCTGTCCTCAATCACCTATTATTTCGTATGCAAGTCCAGGTGGCTCGGGTGTAATGCATGAACCGTGGGGAGCCTTTACAGATAATCAAAATGAACCAATCCATCATCGTCGCTCTATTTTGAGTACATAAAATGTGTGACAGTCATGCGCCTCTGGTATCTACACCTGGGAAATACTCTATATAGCCCCTATCTAAGGCTTGCCCTTTCCAGAGAGCCATTTGTAAACAACTGAAAAGTCCTTCTTTTCGAATCCTGCCGTTTGTGAAACAACCTTGTAAATTTGCTCCGCAGCGGCCCCGAGAAAGATGGGTGTTTTGGTCTCGCTGGCAGCCGATACCGCCAAGCCCATGTCCTTGGACATTAAGCTTACCCCAAACCCACCCTCATAGCCCTTGCTCGCAGGGACGTTGGGATTGAGACCGGGGACGAGGTGATATGTATCTGTGCTCCAACTTCGTCCAGAGCTGACGTTCAGAATATTGTTGAGAAGTTCAGGCTTGAGGCCAAGACTCTCACCCAACTTGAACGTTTCAGAAGCGCCCACCATACTGATTCCCAACATCATGTTGTTGCAGATCTTGGCGGCCAAGCCGGTGCCGTTGGGTCCACAGTAAAACACATTCTTGCCCATCTTCAACAAAAACTCCTTGGCCATCTCAAATTCCTGTTCACGCGGCGCACCAACCATAAAGGTCAAAGTCCCCGCCTGAGCTGCTCCCGTACCCCCGGAAACAGGCGCATCCAGCATGACAGCTTTCTTGGCGCTTGCGCTATTCACTACAGCCGTACCGGTACGCACATCGATCGTACTGCAATCGACGCAAACCGTTCCACTCCGGACACCTTCCAAAATTCCTTCCGGCCCTTCATAGACGGACTTGACGTGAGGCCCGGCAGGTAGCATTGTAAACACAATGTCGGATTGCGAGGCCAGCTCAGCGGGTGTTTTAGCGTGTCCAGCATCGGGATTGGTTTGAGTAAAGCTGAGTGCAGACTGCACATTGTTGTCGTGAACAACAAACTTGTGGGTGGACTGGGTAGCTTTGTAAAGGTTCTGGGCCATGGGGTACCCCATTTGTCCAAGACCGATGAATCCAATAGTCTACAAATCTACGCGTCAATACAAACACGCACGTCAGAACGCCAAATTTCAGATCTATACCTTCTTTTCTAAAATTCGATTCAATCCGCAAAAGGTATCAGAGGGCAAACGTTAGATTTCGTATATATGCCCGCCAAGACGGGAATTTCCAACTCACCAGAGTAGTGTCTACGAAACCCTGGACCTGTGTGAGCACATCGGCGAGCTGCCAGCGCTGTCCATCGTGCACCTTTTGCGGCAATCATGGCGTAGGATCTTGAGTTTCGTCTTCCTTGGGTAGATCCAAAAGGGAGAGCGAATGAAGGGTTCCGGGGGATTCTGCAGATGCAAAGAGATCACTTTGAGCGATGGGATGGGTTCCAAGTGTGCACCATAAGACCGGTGACCATCCGCAAAGGCCGCGAACTTCCGCTACCGGCCTAAGCACACGTGACCTGAGATTTGCGAGCCGAAATTTCCAAACCAACTTTTGATTTTTTTTGGCCGAAAACCACTTTATAGTCAACATTTGTCGTTACTTATGGTCGGCGCTGGAGCTCCGCAACGAACAAATGGACGAGGAGGTCGCGGTAGAGGAGGGGGTGGTGGTGCGCGAGGTGGCGGGCGGGGCGGGCGTGGTGGTCGAGGAAGTCGAGGAGGTGGAATGAGTCGTGGTTCCAGCAGTCGGGGTGGAGGAGGCGGACG
Source organism: Phlyctochytrium arcticum (assembly GCA_025602905.1). Taxonomy (NCBI): domain Eukaryota; kingdom Fungi; phylum Chytridiomycota; class Chytridiomycetes; order Chytridiales; family Chytridiaceae; genus Phlyctochytrium; species Phlyctochytrium arcticum. The sequence goes on from JAHLKI010000064.1 coordinate 10,289, forward strand.
TGGCAGAGGGGGTATTACGCCGATGCAAGCACGAGGTGAAAGTTTCCAGCGAGCAGCCGCCAAAGTATGGACTCAACCAAAAGCCCAAAAGTCAAAACTGGATGTGTACGAAGCGTCTGATGAAGAAGAAGATGAGCGACGCATTCTTGCTCGCCGTGGGGGCGGAGGTGGTGCAGTCGGACGAACGATGGATCTAGTCGAGAATTACGAATACCACGTTGACGAAATTGCCGAGGAAGACGATGAAGAAATTGACGAAGATGAGGCTTTTTGCGATTCAGACGAGGAAAAGTACGGCAGTTTCTTTGCAGAAAAGGTGCGTCAAAATTTATCTTATAAGCGAGAAGCGTCCAAATGCTAACTGTGTCTACGAAAAGGGTCCAAATACATCAAATTCTGCCAATCTGGACGAAGACGATGAGAGTGAGGGTGGCGACGAGGACGAGGACGATGATGACGACGACGACGACCCAGAGGCTTATATGGATCTGTCTGAAATGCTGGGCTCCTCATCATCTTCGGTTTCGAAAACTACTGTCAACACCAAGCTCCAACCCGTCCGCAAAACTGCAGTTGACAAAGCATTTGAAACCCTCCTTCCCCCAACGGGGCGCGACTCGCTTGACTCAGACTTTGACGAAGACTTGCTTGACTTGATGGACGACGAGGATCAAGAGGACGGAGATGAGTCTGACGAAGGAAGCAGCGAAGACGAAGACTTGGATGACGACGAGGACCTTGTAGATGCGAACGGCGATCCAATTGATTCAGACGATGCAGCAGCCGAGCGACTCACCCAGTTTGTTCAGGAGGTCAACAAGGCACCTGAGCGGATTGACCGTGCTTCGGCCATGAAGCGCAAGCGTGAAGCCTTTGCCTCGGTCAGGACGGAAGCTGTCCAAGAAGGAGCCTATAGCCTGGGACCCACGCGGGACACAGAATCAGGGGAGCCATCGTCGAAGCGATTAGGTTTGGGGTCGATGGTGGCGGGTTTGCCGGATGACCCAGAATTTTCGTCCTTCAAGAAAAGCGTCTTAAAACTCAATCGTGCCGAGGAGAAAACTGGCGGTGCATTCGCCGAGGAATTACCCCGTCGCGAGCAAGAGCGCTACGATCGAAAGGTTGCTTACGATGCCACCCGCAAAGAGGTGTCAAAATGGGAACCCATGGTCAAGAAAAACAGAGAATCAGCACACTTGACAGTCCCAACTTTGGAGAAGCCAATCCCAACGGTATCTGCCAGCGGTCTCGTTGCCAAATTTACGCCATTTACAGATTTCGAGTCAGAAGTACAACATTTGCTCGAAGAATCCGCACTGCAAGAGCGACAGCAGTTGGAAATGGAGGAACTGGAATTGAACAAAATCTCCAAGGAGGAGGTTGCAGAGCGTCGCGCTGAACTGGCGAAAATCCGTGCTCTCATGTTTTTCAAGGAGCAAAAGCAAAAGAAGATTGCCAAAATCAAGTCCAAAGCCTATCGACGTATCCGCAAGAAGGAGCGGGAGGGCGGTATAGATAAGGAAACTCTCGGGGAGCTGGATCCGGAATTTGCTGCGACAGAGCGCGATCGAGTGGAAATGGAGCGAGCTCGGGAGCGAATGACATTGAAGCACAAAAACACGGGTAAATGGGCCAAGCAGATGAAAGGACGGCACGATGACGGCGACACGCAGCGTGCAATTGCCAGTCAACTAGAGGAGCACGAAAAGCTGAAGCGCAAGATCCGCGGTGACGATTCCGATGAAGAATCAGATGATGAGTATCTTGATGATGTCGCAGCTTTGGGAGATGATGTTGCGGGGCTAAAGGGTCGTGCCGTCTCATCGTTGGACAAACTTGCTGGTGACGTTCAACAGCCGGACGACGAATCTGGTTCAGTGAAGGGTCTATTTGCTATGAAGTTTATGCAGCGCGGGGTCGAAAAGCAGAAAAGGGAACTTTTGGAGAATGTTGAAGGTGCTCAAAAGCGTCTGCGGGACGATTATGTCGAGAGCGATTCGGGCGACGATAATGCTACCAAGGAGAAAGCTGGCGGTAAAGCTGTCGCGGGAAATGCCGGTCGGCTCTCATTTGCTCCGAAAAAGACTACCCGTGCGAGTGCATCCAACATGCAAGACATTCGTTTCGACGAGTCTGATGAGGATGGTGATGGATACGCTATTCAGCAAAAAAGGTTGGAAGAAAGGACTTCTGCCCTGAAGGGCCAGACACCTATATTCGAGGTTGAGCCTTTTGAATATGCGGAAGTATCAAACAAGGTTTTCTCTGGTACAGTGAACGGCACGGGGATGCAATTCAAAAAGGAACCGCCAAGGTCTAGTGCACCTGAGCCGAAGGAAGTCACAGGTAGCGTGACGCCTGATATCTCAAATGTGGACTGTGAGGAAGTCATGGTAACAGCACCAAAAACCCCTCTACCTCGTGGCAAGCCTGCAAAGAAATCGATAAGTGTTTTGGAGGAATCGGACGTGAACCCGTGGCTGATCTCAGAGGACAATGGACCATTGCAGAAATCCACTGCTAACAAAAGCCTGTCTGGCAATGTCGGCAAAACTGAACGCGCCGTGGAAAAGTTGCAGCAGGAGCGAAAGCGTACGCGAAATTCCGCAGCAGTAGATGCAGCCGCCGGCGTCACATTAGACATGTCTGGCGTTCGTGCTTTGGAGACGGTAACTGTAGAGACAGGAACGTCTGCCACGGCCACTGCAAAGTCCAATGCTGCCTCGTCCAACACCACGACCAACAAATCCAAGTCTAAGTCACAACTTAAATCCGCCAACCCCACCTTCCTAAATACCGAGGCCCCTTCCGACAGCGACAGTGATATTGAGTCTTCCGTACGTCCATCTCATACAATTCATAGTCTTACAAGTCAGGATCTTCTACAACTTGCCTTTGCCAACGATGATGTCGGGGCCGACTTTGAAGCGGAGAAGAAGGCTCTCATTGAGGAGGAAGCACCCAAGGAAAAAGATGTGACACTGCCTGGATGGGGTTCATGGGGGGGAATAGGGCTCAAGCCAAAGAAGAAAGTTATAGTAAAACCCAAGCCCGGGGATGGCATTGAAGCCTCCAAACGAAAAGATGCCAAGCTTGCGCATGTCATCATTAACGAGAAGCGACTGAAGAAGGTATGTGCTCTTTCATTCCATCATGAGTATTAAATGTCTCATACGCGTGTTTTTTTACCACTGTAGTCTGCCAAATACATGGTGACGAAAATTCCACACGGGTTTGGCAACAAGGAACAGTACGAGCGGCAGATCCGCAACCCTCTGGGCAAAGAATGGAACGCGTCCACTGCGTTTGCCGATCTCAACAAGCCGCGAGTGCAGACCAAGTTGGGGGTCGTTATCGCACCTCTCAAATACACTGTTGCAAAGAAGGATCACAAGGACGGGAAGCGTGCGCCCAAAAAGGCTAGGCTGTAGCCGTCGATCTGGATCTGGGCTGATTTCATTATTTATTTCTGTATTGTACATATCTATTTTCCCATGCGTTTTGCGTATCACTTTTTTGTCTTCCAGTACCATAACTTTTACCTTTATCATTTGGCGGTCAAATAAATCCCTGGACAGCAAACCCGCCAAAATAAAGTGAGCTAAAACCAAGAGGCCACTGCTGGTGGAGCCAGACAAACTTGCGAGTTTAATACCAGCTTATTAACAAAGATGGATCATCCTGATCCATTGGAATTAATACATCCCGCTTGCTCCCGCGGCTGCCAAAAATAGATTTGAAAAGATCCCAATCCCCAGAAGCGGAAATCAAACCCCAAGTCCGAGTAGGTTTCTTGAGTGACGTTGAGCACAATACTAGAAAATCCAGGAAGACGGCAGGAAGACGGGCGACGGGCTGACCCGACGCTAATTATAGGCAAGCTTGTTTTTACTGTGCCACCCGCGCGTCACTCCGCTTGAAAGATGCTCCCAGGGCAAACTATAATTAGTGGGTGGTCGGCTGAATACATGGGGCAAAAAGGCTATCAAACGAACAAATATCTGCTCATCCCTAAACATCATCTGAGGAAACTGCAAGAGCTGTTTGACCGGGGAACGACGTTGCTCAACACAGTATGAAGAATCCTGAGGCCCAAAGACTTACTCAAGCCGTAGAAGACTTTTCCTTTATCGACTGGGATAACAAGGATGCCATCATTCACGAGTACCGGGACATATTCACTGACCCCTCGAAGCAGACGGAAGATGGTCGTGTGCCCGAGAAGATTATGATTCTGACTGAATCTGAGCTTGCTCAAGTTCTGCCCGGGATTGAGCTGAGCGATGAAGCATCTGGCAAGATGAAAGATACCCTGAAAGCTCTGTTTTGTATCGACGAAGTACCCGGTTCGGCGAGTAGCTCTGGGGAATCAAAGTACGAAGTTCGGGTCGCAAAGCTGCTGACGAGTATTGCAATTCTCAGTCCAAACGCCGAGAATGTGAATGAAGAGGAAAAAGCGCAGCTCATGTTCAACATGATTGATGTCAACAACACTGGATACATTGTGCGGGCCGAATTGTGCAAGACCATCCAGAACTCGGCGCTCGACAATGCCCTGCAGTTATCCGACGCGGAATTAGAGGCGGTTGCGGATGCTCTCATCCAAGACATGGATAGGCAGGAAACTGGTCGAATTACCTTCGAGGACTTTAAGGATTCTGTAAATACCAAGGATGCAACCCTCAATCCACTTAGAGCGCAAAAGAAAGCAGAGGACTTTATTTTGAGAAGCAAGTCTATGCTGTTCAGTACCTCCGACCTCTCTCCACTCAAGAAAAGTCCTTTCCACCGGGTCAGAGTATTCTGCTCAATTCATCCACAGGAAGTCATATTTATGACCCTATACTTGTTTTTGAACTGCGGTCTCTTTTTCGCTTACTTTGGATATGTGTATGCAGATGCTGCGAAACGTCTTGCGCTTGGTCTGGGTGCGCCTCTCGCCAAAGGGTGTGCCGGGATTTTATACCTCAACATTCCATTGTCTTTTTTGACCATGTCGCGAACATTTATGACCTGGGCGAGGACATCAAAGCTCAAGTACCTGATACCTTTCGATCACGCGACTTTGTTTCACCAGATTGTTGGCGGGGTTATTGTCCTTGCGTCCACGGGTCATATTTCTGGCCATCTGATTAGCACTTTCCGCAACGCTGCAAAGGTTGATGACCTGGTAGCGCTCAACTCGGTCGTAGAGAACTTCACCTTCAAGTCGTTGCCGACTTATACTTGGCTGATTTTCCAATCAGGGCCAGGTATGAGCGGTGTCATCATCACCTTGGCACTCATCCTGTTGACCGTCACTGCATTGCCCAGCGTGCGCAAGCGTCACTTCAATTTGTTCTGGTATACACACCACTTGTTTGTTGTGTTCACCGGTGCGCTATTTGCACACGGAACATGGCAATATGTTCAATTTCCGCATATGGTGTTCTATTTGGGAATACCATTCCTCTGGTATGTCTGGGAACGTGTCTTACGGTGGTACCGAGCGGTTTTTGTTTTATACGAAGTGTCCTTAATTACCATACAACCCGAACGCACTATACGGATTCAGCTTACGCCAAAGAACAAAACTTGCAACTACCGCCCTGGTCAATACGTTTACGTGAACTTCCCCAACATCGCTCGGTTTGAATGGCATCCGTATACCCTCACTAGCAGCCCGTTGGAACAGAATCTGGTCATTTACATCCGTGCCAATGGAAACTGGAGTAATGAGGTCGTGCGTCTTGCCAAGAACGACCCAGAAGCACTTTCCAGCGTCAGAATCGATGGGCCGTTTGGCGCTCCCGCCGAGCACTTTGGTGATTTCAAGAATATTATGCTGATTGGTACCGGAATCGGAGTGACGCCATTTGCTGGTATCTTGCGCGACATGCAGATTAAAGTGTTGGAGCGAAATGAAACAATGTCCAAGTTGCAGAGGGTTGACTTGTACTGGGTGAACCGATCGCGCGGGGCTTTTACGTAAGTGTGCAATGTCTCCGCAAAATATGATGAAACTCATGCGTTTTTTTTGATAGGTGGTTTGTTCAGCTACTGCGAGACTTGGAACAGCCCAAGACCCAGTCGATGATTCGGGTACATACGTTTATAACATCCGCAAATTCGTCGCGGGACATTCGTTCCGTTCTGCTATGGAAAGGTCTTTCTCTGTTGCGTAACGAGTCAAATTCTTCTGTGCTGACCGGTTTGGCCCGGGAGGCGTACTGGGGTCGGCCAGATTGGGAGTTGATTTTTGAGCAGACAGCAGCTAAATTTTCAGGCGGAACAGTTGGAGTCTTTTTCTGCGGGCCGGAGGTTCTTGCTGAGGAACTATGGCAGTTGGCTAGGAAGAAGAGCGCATCAACCCGTTGTCGCTTCGTATTTAGAATGGAGAACTTTTAGATAGAATCGGCTAGTGTTATATAGTTAGTTTTTGGAATCTCCCCTCCTCCTCGTTGTATTTTTCCTACCTATATCCATATATAACGTATTCCAGTAACTGATTAATCGTCGGTTTTGGCAGCACTGACCGCCGCTTCCGCGACTTCAATTTGCTGTTGGATTGCCGTAGTCAAAAGGGATTCGGTAGCTCTAAGCGTCTCAACAGCAGATGCCAGACTGGGCCCAGTCATAGCATCTGATGTCGCAGGCTGGATGGGAGTCAAAGATGCAACACCGGAATGCCGCCGAAAGTCATCCAGCGCTTGCAACACTTTCAGGACCTCAACTGTCATGAATGTGAACCGTCAATAGAAAGATTAGAATGGGTACTGAGAGATCCCAAACCTTGTGCCTCGTCATATCGATAATGCACCAGCGGAGCTCCTTGCCTGTAATGATCGTTAATCAGCATAACAAGACGTGCCCTCTCTCACATATGTTACTCACACGCGGTGCAAGAAGTCAGTCATTAAATTCTTTACGGTTGACAACTTCTCCAGAGCCAGATTTACCGAATGAATGTGTGCCGTCAGCTGTGGATTCGGTACTTGCGGTGGAGGTGGAGTTAGGATAGTGAACACTTTCGGAGCCTCTTGTGGGACAACTTCTTCGTCTGAAATCACCACAAAGTCTGAAGCCGAATCGACGAAAATGGGTTCTACCGAAACAGCCTTTTGAGCAATAAACTCCAGGGGTGCTCCTTGACTTGCAGGCAGTTGTGTTTGTTCAGTCAGGCCTTCACCGAAAAAGTCGAGTTGGTCCGGGAGTAGCGGTAGATCATCCCCCTCCCCAAAGGAAAGAGGAGGGAAGTTTCCGTACGAGTAGTCCCCACCGGAGGAATCATAGCTAGACATGTCGAAAGGATCCCCCATGCTTGAATGTGTGTGGGTGGACGTAGCACGATCAAGCACCAGATCAAGCAGGTCGCGGAATTTCACTGGGCCAGTGAATTTTTATGATGAGAAACTCGGTGCAAACATTTGACGAAATGAAATAAATAGATACAATATGATAAATTAAATCTCTAAAGAAATGTCAGGTTCAACAGTCACATCCATGGTCTCTTCGGCTTTCGACTTTGTTATCGCTCTATCCAGAATGTAATCGAGCGAGTAGGAGTTGTCATTACATCTAAGGTCAGAGGTGTCAGAAAAGTTCATAGATAAACAATACGTGAAGCGGCCAGACTACTCACACTTTGCTCATTTCCTCATAAGTCTTGGACATGGCTTTCTGCAAACCCCGAATGACGCTAGCAAACTCCACGCTCCGTTCCTTCAAGAATTTGCCATGATGCTTCAGCAAGCTTGTCGCCCACATCAGATTGAACTGGATCCTTGGGCTAGCATCCATAATTGCTACCACGAATCTCAACATTCGATCCAAGTACTTGACTGGGAGTTCCCTCGCAACCATAATGATCTCGTCGCTGGGAATTTTCTCGAAAACAGTTTGGGTGATGGGTCTTTCACCCAGACGGAATGACATGACTAGAGCACGAAGATACTCCCGATCGGCAAGAGCCTCCATAATAGCATCGGGGGTGATGTCAAGTTCCAGATCATATGGGTCAAAGAGGAGTGTCTCGTCAAGCGAGTAAATCAGAAGCCCCTCTGTCGAAGCGGCGGCCCAGGACCGCCCCGTTGGAGAGAATCTGACGCCTTTTGTCCGAACTATTGGCCTCGTCTTTCGTAAACTGGAATCACCTTTGATTACTCCTGGCAAAGATGTATCCATTCGATCTTCCAAATCACTCATATCTCCAGTATCGTCGATCATGTCTTTGGGCCCTGCTTCTGTCATATTTTTGCTGTTCAAAAACTCTTGCATACCGTCCATGGACATATTGTGAGAAATTTGAAACTTTTTCAGAAGTGTTTTCGTGGGAACGTCGTAAATACACACGTATTTCGAGTTCCCTCCTGCAATGACTCCTGAGCCGTCCGCGGTAAAGCAAACAGATGTGAAATGTTTGCCGGCGGCATTGTTGGCTGCAGTCATGCGATCGTCCTTTTTACGACCTGCTCCAATGTGCTTGCGGCCTTCAATAGAGCCCGTCTGCCGTCCAAGCTCTACATTCCAAAATGTAAGTTGTCCGTCCAGAGTCGATGCAGTGAGTGCTTTCCCGTCCGGTCGGTATGCCAAAGCTAACACCTCCGATTGATGTTCAAATGACTCTTGATTGCGATCTCGGCCAAACACGTCCCACAATCGCACAGTTTTGTCCCAAGAGGCCGAAGCCAAAGTTCCCTCTGTTGGTGAAAATACCATGGCACTCACTGGCCCTTCATGTCCAGTCATGATATCCAAAAGCTTGCCAGTTTGTACAGACCACACGAAAATTTCAAATGTGTCCGAGCTGCCTGCACACAACACTTCACCACTTGGATCCACGGCAAGACAAGAGAATTGCACAGGAGTTGGTGTGGTGAATGTTCGGAAGTTGCGGTATCGAATCAAATCATATGCTCGCACAGTCCCATCCAACGACGCTGAAAATACAATCTGCCCCTGCTTGGCAAATTCAATGGCTGTGATCCCTGCGGAATGATTGGTAAAAGTGACGAAACAGAATCCTGTTTGTGTGTTCCAGAGCTTGACTTTCGAGTCGTCCCCTCCCGTTGCGACATACTGCCCATCTTGTGAGTACGACAAGCAGCTCATTTCATGCTGATGCCCTTGCTGTTTCAGTACGTATGATTCTGACTGCCATTCCCAGACCAACAACTGGCCCATAGCTGAACATCCAAAGGCCAACCATTCACCGCTCGGGTTGATAGCAGCGGCCGTGATTCGTTTCTGTGAAATACTCAGAGTATGTACATTTGTGAAATCAGGCAGCTCCCAAATGCCAAAAACACCAGAGTCAAAACCCGCCACGAGAAGATTTGTTTTTGGGTGGAATGCAGCACTAACAACTTTGGCGTGATTCTGCAGGAAATAATGCCGTGCCGTCGTGTGCCACTTTCTTGGTCGTACAACAGTACGGGTGTCATCTGATAACTTTCGCTTCTTGGCAGACCCAGCACCATCTTCTTCCAACTCCCCGTCTTGCTCTTCCTGCTTGCCGGACTTCATTCCGGTTACCATACTCCACTCAAATAACGCGCCGTCCTTGCCCACCGTGTAAACCCTCTGCATGTCTTGTGAAAACCATGCCCCCAGCACTGTATTGCGGTGTCCGGTAAGAACTGCCCCTGGGAAATTCTCTATTGGCTCCACTGAATATAATCGTGCCGTCATGTCTTTACTTCCAGTCACGAAAAAGTTGGAGTCCGGTGACCAAGAGATGTGCACAACATCGTCGTAATGGCCTTGATATTTTCGAAAGAGTACAAAGGGAGAGAATTCCATTGTGAATCCTGGTGTTCGCCAAAGATGGACATGTTTGTCGTGGGTGACGGCTAAGAACCGACCATTAGGACTGAATTGTATATCTCGGACAACGGTTTTGAAATTGAATTCGTGCAAAACTGCTCCGCGATTGAAGTTGACAACGACAGCTCTGCCACCTTCATCTACTGCGACCAGGAGGATGCCATTAGGAGATAGGGCGATACGGGAGATGTCCTTTTGGGTTTCGAACGGCAAGGTATGAGATTTGTTGCTACAGAGAAGGAAATTCCACCCTCAGTATTTGCACCTGTCGGTATGCAAGGGAAAGTTCTTGCTTACCCGACTAGATCGGAGACGGTGACTCGATTTCCAACTGGGCTTATTATGGAGTTACCATCCGGTGTAAACACAACGTTGCCGCGGTGGTATACCGTCCCGCACAAATTTGAGAACTACCAAAGAAGGGAGACGTTAGCAGTACAACATAATCCTTCCAGTATGAAGTAGGTCACATACCTTATAGTTCAGCTTCATGGTTGGGTTGCTTCCCGGTCAGACAATTCGGCCTCATGCCAAAAACAAATTATAATTCGGAGCGTTGAGCTCTCAGCTCAGAGAGAAAGTGTAATATATCCCAAAGAGGAGAAAGTAGTTCCTAAATAGGGAAACGAATCACCAAGCCACCAAAGCACGATCTTTCCCAGACTTTCCCAGACTTTCTCCTCCATCGATCCAGTAAACTCTTGAGACTCTTCAGGTTAACTTCAACTCCACGTTCGAGCCCAAAAGCATGACTGTCACCAACCCCATGCCGCTCTCTGAGAAAGATGCCGCATTTGTCAAAGGCACCATCAAAATCAAACAACTCCGCAAGAACCCCCGCTCATCTGCCCGCTCATTACCAGCGCAAATTGGCGTTTTGGAGCAAAAGGAAGCGGCGCTCGCTAACGTGCAGCCAAAGCCAGATGCGAGTGCTGCACCTTCCAAGTTGCAGCCGTCAGTACAGCCGTCGAGTTTGGCAGCGCCCTATCTACCGAGTGCGCCGCCGAGCACAGACGACTGTGGAAACAGTTTGCCTTCCGACGTCGAGATGCGTGCACTGTTTTTCCCAGACGCTACGCTGCTGGATAACGTGGACAAGCTGGATAACGTGCTTTTTGGCAGTGAGAGCCTCCCCAGTGTGCCAGCTTGTGGGCTTCTTGGTACTGTCATTTCGGACACGACTGAAGACGACGCCAGTAGCACAGCACATGCGATCATCAAAGAGCGGGATCTGTATCTCAACACACACGCTCCTTTTTGCCTCGTCGCGCTCGGCGTTCAAGGCTCTGGCAAGTCCCATAGTATCGCTACTGTGATCGAAAACAGTATGCTCCACGCACCACCCCTCCTGAAAGCCCCCGTGCCTATCGCGACGCTGGTGTTTCACTTTGATCAAGACCCCGAAAACTATTCTGAAGCGATTACACTCACCAGTAGGCTGTACCGTTCTATGCCGGCAGTTCAGCGCATGGTTGTCTTTGTTTCCCCGTCTTTTTATAAACAAAGGAAGCGGTTTTATTGCGAGAAGGGCATACCCAACTGCACCGTCAAACCTCTGCTTTTCAGATGGGCAGAACTGGGTGCCACACAGATTCAAACATTGATGCATGCCCGAGGAGATGGCAAGGGTCCGCTCTACATGGACGACATTCTGAATCTCCTCCGCAAACTTCAGAAAGACGACCGCTTGCCATCATGGTCACAGTTCCAGGAGCAGTTGGACGCACTGAACCTTTCCCCGATGCAACGCCAACCGCTTAATCAAAGGCTCAGACTGATCGAATCGCTACTTGTCGAGGCCCCCGAGAACGCTATCTTTTCAACCAGCGCGCCATCAAAGAAAAATGGAGTTAATATTGGCAACGACAGTAGCGACAGCGATCGGTTTGACGGTGCGTCAGTCGCTTCTCTGCTGGCTCAAAAACCGGGGGACGCCCAGCGCCCGCTTATAATTGTGGATCTCACGGATCCCATGATGTCGGGTTCGGAAGCCAACTCGGTATTCCAAGTTCTCCTTGGCAGCTTCCTGAAAGCGCCAATCGAAGGGGGCAAGCTCGTGGTTCTGGATGAAGCACACAAATATCTTCAGAACGACGGTTCTGGGCTTACCGAGGATCTAGTCACCGCGTGCCGCCAGATGCGGCACACTGGTCTTCGTCTGGCCATTTCGACGCAGTCTCCAGAAGTCCTCCCCGCCGCTCCTAGAGTTGGTGTCGGTCGCGATGATTCACAAGATCCAGTCTCCAGATTGGTTCATATACTTGAAAAAAAAGCTGCCGCTGCACAACGACTTGGATGACTGCATCATGCGTTTAGAAACGGGTTCGGCGTTTGTGGTCAGCACAAAGTTTGCTTCAAGTGCTCACGGCGACGGATTTGCGAGAAAAGTCAGGATCAGGGCTAGGATAACAAGGGACGGAGGAGTTTCCAAAACAGCGGACCATCGACGCGAGTTACAGGACTCACGCGACAATGCCTCAGGGGATTCTACTTTGCCCGTACCCATCACACAACTCTAGAAATCACAAGGCATATATAAGTGGAAGTTGGGGAGGGTCTGGAGAGAAAAATGGTGAAGCAGGAAGGAACGATGAACCAAAAAGAAGGTGGGCAAAGATCTAGTGTCAGAAAAAGTGGAGGAGCGGAAGGGGATGTGATGAGCAAGTAAATGTACGCGGAAAAGGAAAAAATGAAACCCAGCAAGAAAAGGCCCAGGTGAGCGGAGGTAAACAGTTTCTACGGATTCATATTGATGGATATAGATTCGGTACAGGGTCCACTTTATTATTATTTTCTCCCTTTCCTCCCTTTGCTTTCTTTGTTCTCCCAGCACCTCTGCCTTTTGCTTTCTCTTCTCCCTTGTGTACTTATTATTATCAGCTATTATATCTTTGGCTTGTCACTTCTCTACTTCTCTTTATTTTTTCTTGCATTTCCACCTTTTGCTGTCTCATATTTCCCTTGCATATGTTTACCTGTATCAGTTCTATCCCCGGCTTGTCACCTCTCTACTTTATTCATTCATTCTCCCTTTGCTTTCTCTTGCATGCTTGCCTTTCGCCATACAATATATACCCTCTCAATTCCAAGGTCACTCTCTTCTCTTGATATCCTTTGGAGATTTCCTTTCTTTGCACTACCACTGTGGTCTCAAGTCCCTCAAAAATGTGCACTCCCCGTTACCAAATCGGTATGGATAAGTTTGGCCACACTGTACATGTCGCGCGCTATACCCAAGCATGAAGCTCCACTACAAATATGCAAATCGTCCTACTGTAGGTATGGTGCAACGAGTTTCGCGACAAGCCGACTGCGCATTTTGTCAGTTGCATTCCCACGGCTGGGTACCTGCCTGACACATATAACATCATTAGGTCTTGACCTCTACTTCTTCTGTGCGTATGCTCACCCTTCGATGCGTTTGTACCGTATTTGTCCATGCGCGAATCAAGCGGTGAACGTACCTGGGTGGGGCCCGTCTTCCCATTCATTTTGTTTCATGATCACTTACATATCCAAAACGTTATGAATTCCAAGTTTTAGATCAATGTGTGAACAATGTATTGAAATCAAAAGTAACACAGAGAGGGGAAACGAAGAGCCCTCTAGTATATACAGGAAATAGTATCTATTCAAACAGGGACCTCTTAATTAATAGGAATATACAACGGGGAGGCTGGTCGTCGCGTGTTCTCTTGTTTTCACAACAGTCCCCTCAAGAGATTCGTCGAATGATCTTGATGCAAGATAAAAGCAAATATGTCGAAAAGAAAAATACGCCGTGCCTGCCTCGTTAAAATCCGATGGGATAAAAAGAATCCATGTGGGAAAGAGTACAGGTGTTGATTACTGAATGATGTTGAGTTCGTTCAGTCGTCGAAGTCCAATGCCATGACAGAGTCGATTGTGATCAGCAAGAGTACCTTTATGCGCTTCCTCGTCGACCTCAACGCATAAGACACTCTATATAGTCACGTCAGGTCTGCGCAACGAACATCCTCCAACGCGCTTAATCGAGTAAGATAGTGAGGGGTGAGGGTTGATTGGAGTCGTTGCTGCAGGAATTCAACAGCCGCCGTCTCCTTGGTCTTATAGTTGCGACTGACCGGGCGATTCGGGAAGGTGTGGATGTAATATCGGAAGCAATACCTGAGCTTCGGGCTTGTCAGGCCGTGCGGAACACCATGTTCTTCGGGTGTCTCCGTGTATGCCGTAGGTTGGTTTTAGTCGTCTAAGGGAGCAGGGATATCTGAGGGACATCTTCGGCTGATCACATCCTCCGCATCCTCCGGCTTGTCGGGGCAAGTCACACACCAGGTTCCTCGAGTGTCTCCGGGCCCATCTCTTTCTTGTACAATTCCCACTTTTTGAGCCATGTGTTGGTCGACCTCACGGTGTTGGTGTTGGCATTTGCCTCCTTTCTCGCGGCCAAGTGTTCTTTGCTCAACTGCCGATACTTGCAGGGGGACTTTCAGGGGGACTTAGTTCAGCTGGGGTTACTTCATCCGACAGATGAGTATTTTCCATTTTGCACACCAAACTCTGGCGATATTCGACGCTGGGGGCAGGGACCTCGTCGCGTGTTCTCTTGTTCTCTCCACACAAAAGCCTATATTCCCAGGGGCCCTTCCTCTGCACGGTCAGTCCTGACAGCACCCAAATTGGCGATTCAGAACCCTCTTTAGAATAATTTGCATCTCAATTGGGCTTGAATTACTTTTTTGCACAGGGTTTGCGGGGGCGATCTCTGCACACAGGACTCGCCCTCTCTAGCCGCATTCACCGTAACGGTAGGTAGTCATAAGGACAATGGGACTCGAGTGCTCACTGCACACTCAGAGGCGGTTCTTGCGCTGTTGGATGTGGACGCTTTCAACTTGAAAGAGATCCAGATTCAGAGATTCCCAGTCACCAATTGCATCCAGAGCAAACCATGGCCGAACCGATGATTTTGGTGCGGATGCGGTCCATCGCCCAGTTTAGACATACCTAGCGCACAAACTCCGTGAAGCATAGATCCAATCAAGCTTTCGCACTATATATTCCGTTGACGGCAGCTCAAATCAATGGATGCATTATTGCTCAAGCTCATTACAAGTCCTTCCAATACTTTACTTTGGAAAAACGCTGAAGCGTGGAATCTTGCTTCGCGTGGCTTGGCGCCAGATTACGGCATGCTAGTCCCGCTAAATGCGCAATGCGCGAGGCGCGTCCTTCGAAACCTAAATAAACGAACAAACAGACGCTAAAGCAGAGCAAGTGCAGGCACTTGCGGCATCATGGCTTCGCAAACAATTTTGGAGGAGGAGTATGTACCATGGTACTCTACAGTTGCCGTTGCAGCGCTAACAGTCACTCTTTGGCAGATTCGATGAGAACTATGAACCCACTGAGGAAGAAGTGGTCGACTATGCCAAGTTTCTTGGAATGGACGCTGAAAAGGATAAACATCTTTTCTGGATAGCCCGAGAATCTTTAAAGGCACCTCTACCCGCAAACTGGAAGCCATGGTAAATCAATTGCCCTTCGAGAGTTTCATGCGGCTGCCCCAATGTAATCAAAGTGACCCCACAGTCAAACAGATGACGGGAATATCTATTATTTCAATTTTGGTACAGGAGAGAGCATTTGGGATCATCCCTGTGATGACCATTATCGAAAGCTCTATGAACGGGAGAAAGCAAAAGGCCCACCAGGAGCGGGGCTGATCGCCGAGGTTCGCATCCTGTGCCTAATCTGACCTCAAAGGAACATCTTCTCATATCTCCTTCCACTAGACCAAATCCTTAGCTGCGGGAGAGAAGGTGGGCTCACTAGAAAGAATATTTCGACTCATCGCACTCAAATGTATTTAGATCCATGAATCTAACCCGGCGGCTCCCAAAATTGGGGCAAAAATGGGGGCACTTCCTAGCATACCTAAAAAGTCGGAATCCGGTGCACCATCTCTTGGCGGGAGTGGCAAAAAACACAATCCAGCTATCCGACTGGGATTTGAGACAGATGAAGAGTCGGATGAAGGAGAAGACGTGGATTGGGACGAATTTGACGATGATGATGACAGTAATAAAGACATCCTGGACCGAGTTCTTCATCGTAAAGGGATTGTTACCCCCAACGTCAAAGCAGATCGTAGTGCAGGAGAGATCAAAGCCGCCATCAAAATACCCAAGGCAACGGGTCGAACCGACAAAGACGATGACTTTGATTTCGATCTATCTAGCGAGGAAGCTGCCCCCGCAGCAGCTCGGAAAGACTCGAAAAAGAAATTGCCTGGGGCTGAAGATATGACGTTTCTTCGGTTCGGCGTCGACCGGGATACACCTGCTACATCTGCTGGCCTGCATTCGTCCAATGCTGAACGTGAAGAAAAGCAACGTTATGAGAAAGCAAGTGAAGAAACCCGCGCCCGGTGGAAGTCTGAAATTGAACGTGTCGAGAAGGACGAGAAAAAACGAGCTGCGGACGAGATTGAGCGGATTCGAGCAAAGTATCGGGACGACATCAATTCCTTGGAAAGTAGCTTGAAAGTTGCCTCTGAGCGGACGATTGAAGATATCAGAGACAAATGGTCGTCGAAAATCTTATCCGCGGAAAAAGAAGAACAAAGGAAGTTCGAGAAGGAGGCCGCTGCTATCGAATCCAGATTCCAACAAAAACTGCGCGATTTAGAGGGGAGCAAATGTGAATACTACGAGCACGAAGAGGAGCAGGCACGAGAGGCACGGCAAGCAGAATCAAGTGGGCAGAAAAAGCTGGAGCAGGATCTCGAGGAAATTAGGCGAAAGAACGCCAAAGCCCTGCAAGATGCTCGTCGTGAAGAGACGGCAAAATTGGATGCAGAGATTGCGCAAATGCGGAAAGACTTGGAAAAACGTAAACAGTCAGTAGAGAAGGATTTATCCAAGGAAA
Source organism: Phlyctochytrium arcticum (assembly GCA_025602905.1). Lineage (NCBI taxonomy): Eukaryota > Fungi > Chytridiomycota > Chytridiomycetes > Chytridiales > Chytridiaceae > Phlyctochytrium > Phlyctochytrium arcticum. Next base: position 27,005 of record JAHLKI010000064.1, read on the forward strand.
TCCAAGCGCTCGAGGAAGAATATAATGACCGCAAGGAAACTCTTCACAAAGAATTTCAAAGTAAGGAACGCAAAACTCGAGCCGAATTGGAAGCCTCCGTCAAGGATAAACACCAGGCGGAGCTAGACGATCTAACGCGAACATTGGCCAAAGAGTTCGAGGAGAAGGAACGCCAAAAGAGGGAATCCTACGAGCGAGAGTCTGCCAGTCGGTTGGAGAAGCTCAAAGCTGAGTTGCGACAGCGGGACGAAACGAGTATAGAAGAAGAGCGAATTGTACGTAAACGGGAGTTTGATCGCGCCAAGCAGGAGTGGGATGCCAAGATCCGTGATCTGGAAGCAGAAATGTCGCGTAAAGAAGAAGGCTTGCGCGTTCGGATGAAAACCCTGGACAAGGTAAAGGATATCGATTCAGCAGCAGATCTAGCTGCTTTGAAGGCCGAGAACGATATGCTTTACGAGCAGCAGCGCAAGCGAAAGAAGGAACTTGACCGCGAGCGAGAGCAGTTGAATGAAATGGAAGACGCACTTGCGAGTCGACGGGTGCGACTCGAGCAGGATCAAGATCATCATCAGTTTGAGCGCCCGCATACGCCATCGCATCTTACACGGGAGCGTGATGCGATTTCGGCCCTTGAAAATGATCTTCTTGAACGCAGACATCGGATCGAAAATGAGCGCTCTTCGTTGCGGATTGCGCAAACGGAAGTCGACTCACTCCGTCTGCGCATTGAGAGCGAGAAAGAGGCATTGTTGCGAATGGAAAAAGACTTGGTCATTGAACGCGGGCGGCAGTCTCGCGCGGATATATATGCTGCCGACAATGTGGTCACCGGATACCGAGGTGTTTCGCGGGATCGAGGTATCTCGCGCGACCGAGGTGTTTCAAGGGAGCGCCCACAATCTCGACGCTTGGAAGATATTTCAATCATCCAAGAAGAATATCAAAGGAAACTGCAAGATCTTGCCACTTCGCTCGAACCGATAACAACGAGTCGTATTTATGAGGAAGCACTTGACGAACACGGATATGAAGGTATGCTTCCCCGTCCGGAAAACACGGTCATGAAGAGCTCAAACCGCAATCCATCGGTAGATTCTGAAATGTCTGAGATATTTCCCCGACGCGGACATCCTGTAGATGAAGAAGACATTCTCACAGACCTGTCGGCCATTTACGAAGTCAGCCGCAATGATAGGGATCCTCACACCAGAAGGTATTTACATACATTTCACTAGTATTCTCTCATTTTCTCACTTTATATCAGTCCTAGCGCGCAGCTTCGTAAAAGACTCGCTCACGAGGAGCAACATATCCAAAAAGCCAAAAAATTCCTCCACAAACAGCGAAAAGATATAAATACCCGACAAAACGAACTGGAAGAAGCGCGCAGCAAATGGAGACGCGACATAAATGAGATTCGAATGGTATACAGCATTTTTTGGCGACTTCCAACTTTCGCTAATTCTTCCGGCTCGTGTGTAGAACATTGACCAACGACGGGAAGAGGCCGCTGCCATCTCTGATGCCGAAGAAGAAGCGATCCGACAGGAAGCCAAAAATGCAAGCAAGGAGCAGGTAAGCTTTCCAAAACTTAGAATTGTGGTTGATACAATACTTAAGTCAGCTTCTTAAATAGCGAGTGGGTGCTTTGAATGAGATAGAAGGAGAGCTTGGGAAGCTCTTGGGTGTATTACGTTCTACTACTAATTACGTAGTTTCATCAAATTCGGAGTCCGTCGCACCAAAACGGTGAGGCTCAATATGCTTTCGCCGTGGGGTCTTTTCCTAACTTTGCAAAATGTTTCAGCCATTCCTCACCGTCTTACACATATCATGCCCCGCGGCGTACTGCCGACGCGATCATTTCGCCCACAGTGGAGCTCTCATCATCAATCCGGCGCAACCATCCTACAAGTGCAGCAGTCAGCTTGCATCGAAAGCGTGCTTGGGAGGTTGGCCATACACGGACGGAGGCCCTCTTGGCTGAACATAATGCGTGGCTTAAAGGTGAAGATTGTGGCTTGTCCCACTGTTCGAGTGCATGAATTAACGCGAGCTTACAGGATTTATGGCTCGCCACGCCGGGGTTCTCACTCGGTAATCTCCTTGTGAAGACGAGCCTCCCACTTTCAAGACACATGCTTGTAAATACATTCTGATACTGAACGATCTAGGCACTTGACGTGCACAATACGAATATTGATATTTTCGACCACACAATTGAAGTATCTATGCTACAGTTTATATACAATCTAGATACTGGTCTTGCTCACGATAATACTATCCTGCCGGCTTTCCGAAGTTGCTCCAGGAACACAAACGTCAAGATTGTATGTGGGCTGCGAACCGCACTTCAATTTTAGTACAGGCGAAATGCATCAAAACGATTTCAGGCTTACCCTAAACGAAGATAGTGCGCAGTAAACCCTTTGTATAATGCTGGAACTCCTTCGGTTCTGACAGTTTTGACCAGACAGTCAAGTCCTGACTTGTAAAGAGCCCCATGTTTTCCATCCACACCGGTGCGCTGATTGTACTTGAGAACGAGCAAAAGTCAGCGGACCAGGATACAAAGAAACTCGCGCAAGAGTGACCTACCATTCGGGTGCTGGCAACGTCGAATGGATTCATTGCAATACAAACAAACAAACTAGTCACCATACTGGCCGCAAGATGCAAATCAAGTCCGCCATGGCCGTCATGTAGCGTAAACCAGCCCGTACGCATAAGCAAGGTTTTCCAATAGTCATAACTAGACAGTTGGACCCCAGATCCAACTCCCGCACGCAGAATAGCAGCGTCCACCCCCCGCCACAACCCACGCACACCTTCCCCATTATAGATATATTTGAGTGCTCGCAGCGTGCCTTGCTGTACGTAACTATGTTGTGTTCCGACTGCCGTCGCCGAACTCGTCGTATACGATTGCATTCGCTATGATATGGCATTAGTATTACTGAGGGTGATAATTCAGAGCATCCCGACCACATACCGTTTTCACTAGGTATAATGGCGATGCAACGGAGGCACCGATCACTCCAGCCGTGGCTCCGGCTAATATCATGGCAGGTAGTTGCGCTGATTGACTACTTCCCTTGATATTGAATGCAGCCAGATACGTTGCCTTGATGGGATCATAAAGGCCCAAGCGAAAGCCGTTCAGCAAGACCTGGTATGCGTACGCCTACAGAATGGTGAGGTCCCGTGGATGTGCTACATGTACCCTGCATTCAATGTTACGTACGGGCATCAGTCCCCGCTGTATTCCGCGGATTCCCTCATTCCGAAAGATGGTTGCGAAAGCCGATATCGCGTTTGGATATGGGCGGGGTTTTGCGGTATTCTGGGAGGCACCGGCCACTTTAGAGCTTGGCAGTAGCTTGTCGCGTTTTTCCAACTCTCCTTGTAGCTGGAGACGAGTCTTGACCACCTGTGAACCGGCCAACGACCGCCAACGAGGTGAGTAAAGTTTTCCCTATTGTAACGCGACGCACCGACCTCCCATGGATTGGTGAAGGTAACCGCCCCACACGCGGCTAGAGCACCCGTCCCAAACTGAAAGACATGATACTTGAAGTTTTGTCCCAGTGGATTGAGAGGGAGTTTGTGAGGAAGTGGTGGTTGTGTCATTTCCCTTTCTGAAGCCACAGGGCCGTATCTACGACTAGCCGGCTAGAGCCCCTTTGCCTAAAGCCTTTTGTTGTCCTCCTTCAGTTCGCTTCCGTTGCTGTTGCACTGCTCCTCATTTTCCTCAAGCAAGAATGTCGTCCAGAAATCGTTCGCGAAATGCATCATTTTGCCATCAAAGTGACAAGGCAGTGTATCAGGTGACCTGGGACAACGTGTAACCAGACTCGTGTTTGGCGGCTGTCACTTCTGGGTGTTTGGGCAGTTTGGCACGCAATGACATCAATATGTCTTGCAAAGATCACCACTACTGCATATAGTTACTGTACATGGGCAGGGCGCCGGCGGTCCCCTACACCATCAATGGCAGAGAACGGACTAGAGGTATGGACAGGCTTATTTTGAACAGGCTGTGGAGAGGCTGACAGGTCGATCCAGGCCAGTATCTGGTTGACGGGATTCACTCAACGCCAAGAGATGGCCGCCCGTAGGAGTAGCCAGGGATCAGCGGCAGTCAATGAATGTTTCATCAAGGCTGTTTCCAGCCTCACGATTGCAGACGAGCGTCACGACCGGGACCTCAGGCTCTTTCTAACCTGTCGCTCGTTGTAAGTTCGTTCTCCACTGATTTGTTGTCATTCATGCGTACTAACTGTGAAGGAAACCAGTGCCATGGCTGTGGTGGACAATCAGCAACGAAAGAGAAAATGCATTCCTGAAGACGAAAATACAACGGTTCACATTTGGCTTCACGTATAACTATCTGAAGTCTTCCGTGATGATGAATTGTGCATCATGTGGGCCATTGGATAAAGCCAGTCTTCAAAGCTCCATAGGCAAGCAAGCCTATAGCACATCGAAGAGGAAACGGTGCAGTGGGCTTAGGGGATCTGGCTACTGAAGTTGTTTCGAGCAAGATGAAGTTGAGAGCCTGAGAAAGTAGTAAAAAGGGACAGGTATGTAAGTTCCCATGTTGCGAGAGTCGGGGTGTCTTATTGTAGCTCTCACTGCAGAGGAAGAGAGAAATCTAGCATGGCCATGCACAGCTCCACAGACGCATGGTCCCTTTTTATACAAGGCTGAAACGCGATGCGCAGCCCTATGCGCAGCATTGCCGCAATGGCGGGGATGCTCATGAAACTTCAAACCCCGCTGCAAACGGCCAGACTTTTGGGTGGTGAAGGACGTTTTAACGGAAGCGGTGTTTGGACAATTCAAAAAAAAAAGCTCGATCAAAGCCAGCAATGCCCACGGCCTGGCAGATATCATCAAGTTAGCGATCTTTCTGCAAGGTAGTATCAATGCCAAGATTGGAACAGCGTTGGAGAATACCGAGACCTTTGGTCTGCAGCTGACAGGTGGGTGGACACTAGTCGGCAGTACATGTTGCTGTTTCTGAACTTGCTTTCCTCAGGGACAGTTTGGACATCTTCGTCATGCCCCTAGACCACGACGGCATGCAGGTACCAGTGAGCACTCGACCTCCTAGCTGCTTTAATTGATAGCGCCTGCTCTTAAGGCCGTCATATCGGTGGGTCAAACGAGCCCTGATGGGGTCAGACTCGAGGGTAGACCCAGTGCGCTTCTTTTCGGAGGACCACGCAGCTTACCTGAGAGTAAGGAAGGCACTTGGCTCCACGAGCCGGCCCTGGATACGGATGACTTGCGTGGGTGAGCATCCTAACTAAAAGTGCTTACGGGGGGGGGGGGGGGGGGGGGGGACCGTCCATGCGAAATCCCCCCCCCCCCCCCCCCCCCCCCCCCCCCCTTAGCGAATTACTTAAAGTCTCGGCGAGGGACAGGGCGCGGGTTAAATCAACCCCTTCTCCACGAGCGAACTACCTTGATGATCTCCGGTGGGCAATAGGTTGCGTTATTGTAGTATGTGGGAAGATTATTTAATCTTTCGTATCCCACGCTGGCGCTCCCAACAAAGTTGTGAAACGCCCACACCATCTCAGATGCAACAAGCGAACGTAACCGGTCACGATACGTCGGCGTTGGGGGGTAACGACAACCTCCCTTACCCTCTTAAGTCTAACCAGCCAAGGGGGGACATTATCGAGTTGCTACAAATAAAAACAACCGGTGTGGCGGCCACCGTAAAACTCGCCAACCAACTAGCTAAACAAGTCTCGCAAGCTCCACAAGTCTCACAAGCCTCATCACAAGAAACTGATAAACCTGAATCGGCCTACGACCCCTATATAGGGCCCGACGAATGGATCTGCCGTTTACTGGTAAATCCTAATCGTAAGATTCTGGTCGATAGTCAGACACAACTCATCCAACAAGGTGTTTCACTATACGCGGCTCGTTACGATCGTAGATTTCTGATAGTGGGATCGTCTGAAGTACTAGCAGACAAAAGCGGCCTGACTTTGAGACTCAAGGGGCACGAATCATGGCCACTACGCTTTACAAAAGACATCAAGGTCTCGGATAACTACAAAGTCTATGGCGTCTCTTCCGACATGACCACAAATGACATCGCGGATGCTATCCTAGCCAAACACCAAACTCTCAAAAACATACAAGTCACAAAAATCACAGAAACCATATAGCAAATCAGGAAATCTTTCAAGGCCTCATGCTAATTCGTGTGGAGCGACCTGATCGAGAAACACATACACACAAGAAAGGTGAAAAGCCCCAAAAAGCAAAAGAGCCGAGACGAAGTCTTAAGAGAAGGAGGGGTGTAGGATAGCAATCTATATGTACATATTTTAAATGATGATTGTTACAAAAAACTCGAAACTCCTCCGACTCGCTTCGCTCAATGCTATCAGTTTACATAATCGTGCCCGTGCCTCATATATATATCAACAGTTGTAAATCCACAACGTAGACATTGAGCGGGACCAGCTGCCGTCTATTCACATTTCTAATATCAAGTATGAGTGTTAACTCAGCGTTGTCAAAGTCCGGCCCCATACCTTATAAAGTATACCTTGCACGACTTGAATACATGCAATATGTGTTCTCGTCACCCGAGCTGCCTATGTTCTGCGGCCTTTTGTTCTAGAAAAAGCCCTAATCCCTTGTACTGGGGGATCCAAGTCCTAAGAATAACTTTGATGGAGTTTGGTTCACCATGGATATGACGGACGAGTAAAGGGCTGCCTGTATCTTCACAACAAAGTAGGCCGGTCATTTCGAAAACTTTTTTGGATACGAACGCGTCGCGGCCATCGGTAACGACTCGAACAGCGGCCAGGGCTACCGAATACGCCAGTCAATCGAAGTAAAGGTGTTTGAAAGTAAGACAGTACCTACTCATGTCATTGCTGGCCAATACTCCATCTTTGATTGCTATTTCCCACTCGTTGAATTCGCCGCGGATGCCTTGATACGTCATGTTGGATTTTTGTTCATTCGGGAAACTTGGTCGCAAATACCTTTGAAGGTCATTCCCATAAAAAGTTCTTCTGCACGAACAAGGGCCTCAGATTGAGGCGGGAGGGCGCACTTGCCGCCTACAAAGTCTGAGAACCATTCTTAGTCGATAACAATTTATGCAGAATTTATAAGGTGTGATCTTACCAATCTTTCTGATTTAACAAGTGCAAGGGTTTGACCGTCCTTCCTTCTGATGGCAATAAAATTCTGCCATCACTCCCCGGACGGCTTTACCATACGAATCTCTTCTGCGGCGCTCAGCGTAGACTGATCTGCGGATGACGGGTAAACTGCTGTCAATCTCATCGTTTCCCCTGGCTGATGCGCGAACTCCATGTATCTGTGACCCCGGTCGTCCTTCAAAGTCAAGTCCTTCAACCACTTGACCTAGGATCATGTCCACGCGTAACGGAGCCAAGAGGAATACCTTCGATTTGACCTCTGCATTACCCTTCCCAAAGCCCCCCTTCAACACCACGTCAACCACCGCCACTTCACTCCTGGCATAGACGCCTCCTGAGTTTCCCCAACTCACGAGTACCTCCTCAATCCCATGGATGTGTGCGCCAATCCATTTGGCATACGCCCGCATCCTCGATGTGTTGCGACCACAATCGATCAACGTCTTTGCCAGAATAGTATAGTGCGGTCCTGGAGATCGCTATCAGCCGTGGTCACCAAATGACTCTCAATCTCAGCGCGAATGTCGAAAGAAACTTTAGCGGGCGGCGGGGATGGATGATTATGCTCTCAGACAGAGAGAATCATAACGTAAGGACAATCTACCACGTCCTGTGGCCAAATTTTGTAAAACTTGACTTCACAATCCGTCTTAATAATGACTGGCTCCAAAAGCTCGCCATTTTCGATTTTGTGATATACTTCTGTCGCAAAGCATTAGTACGGTAAAAGGGAAATGGGCAATATCTTGGAAATCTTACAGCAGCTAGCGATCCGACTGGCAGATCGCAACATGGTTCTGCACGTAGTTTGCGCGCTTAGCGCCTCGACATGGGGACGCGTCTGCTCATTATAAAGATCGCTGAGAAGTTGTAATTACGTTGCGCCGAGACTGTCGGAGATGTGGATATTAAAGTGGTCCTCATTTCTTCTCCAGCTAGAGCAGCCAATAAAGTGTCCTGTGCGAGCAGGCCTCCCAGGTACCGCAAGCTGAAAAGTTGCAAGACCAACCAAATTTGGAATCTATTGTCCTGGGCAAGGAGTTTCATTTTGACGCTGGTGGGGGCAAGCAAACTTTTCCACTGCCGCCTGGAAGAACCTGGGAGAGTGGGAATGAATTCGGAGTCTCACGATAATCAATCTATGACTTACGCGTGCGTGCTTCGCTTGATGGCGATGTCTTCTGGGTGAGGCATCTCTCCCTCTCCAAGGACAATATTCACAGAAAATCGTCTTCAGGATCTAAATCGGTGTGCTTAACTGGTCGCGGAGATTGGTGGGCGAATCTGCAGAGCTTGACGCCCTGGCGGGTCCTTTGCTCTTTCAGATCAGCGAAATCAATTTCCGCGAGGGCCGCGAGGCGACTCGGTGGCCGAGGCTGTAAGTGGATCACGTGGACAATGTCAGGTGACCTGTGACACTGCTGGCGAGACTGGCAAGGAGCGGAGGCCTGGGGTTTTCGCCAGTCGACTGGAAAACTTGTCTCCTGAGACATCTTGCGGTGATTTGGTGCTGTCTGCATAGGCTGTCTGCCTGTTTCCTCGTATTGAATCGACGCCGCGTTAGCGCCCGTTGAGTTGCCACGGCGGGGAAGCGCGCGCTCCCCGTAGGTAGCGGTCATGGATGTTGTCCTGGAGGAGGAGGACGAGCGGCAGGAAGCGGGTGTCCCAGACTCAAACATCAACGATGGTGTCTCTCCTCTCAGCATGGAACCCGGTGAACCGGCCGATTCTATAGTGCCACTTCCTGCAGATACTGTCGAGGATGTTCCTGTTACAGATACGGCCGCACCACCGGACGCATATCTTGCCCCGCCAACACCCCCTTTGCCTTCTCCACCCACCCCCGCGCAAGACTCTTTGCAACCTTCACCGTCACCACAAACTGAGGAGCAAATCACACAGCCGTCGCGTGAGTTTGCGTCGGTAGCCCACCCCTTAATCTCAGAATCAGCTAATTTTTATCATCTAGATCCAAGCGAGGTTAAGCAGGCACCCGACACACGCCCAATAGAAAAACTCCCAATAGAAGAGCCCGTGTGCAAAGAGGAAGTGGTGGACTCGCCGCCTCCGAAGCGTATATTGACGGAGGAGGAACGGATGCTGATGTGGGAAAAGACTTTAGATCAGTACTTGGACCGAGAGCGAACCTATGGCGAAACTTTGAGATTGCAAATGGTGCGACAACAACAGTTGATGGAGGAAAAGGCAAAGGAGGTCGATTCTTTGCGTCGACTTTATGCTTCAAAGTTGGATCCGCGTACAAGCTCTTTAGAAATTGTGTTTCGTAAGAAGCGAAAAATGACCGAAGAAATCTCGTTGTGAGTTCCTGTCACGCGTATTTTGTTATGCCGTGGAAGTCAAAATTAATGGCTTCATGCTCAGCTCTGATGAACAGCTCGCTGAAGTCGGCCAGAAACCGGAGGCCCTTGTTCCGATCCGATTGGATATCGAGTTGGAAGGACTCAAATTGCGGGATACATTTACTTGGAATCTGAATGGTATGGCATGGTTGCTGTGTGCTGGAACTCAGACTGTTACTCAAGTTCCCTCCAGAATCCGTAATTACCCCTGACCACTTTGCCAAGGTCCTGTGTACCGATCTGCACCTTCCCCCATCATTGTTTTTAGCACCGATTTCCAAATCCATCAAGGAGCAAGTCGACGATTATTATCAGCATGCTCCGTCCGTCCTACTCGCAGTCAATTCGGATACCCAGGGGAATGATGGTGTGGACAATGGGGAAAAGGACGCCCCCGAATTGCGAATGATCATTAAAGTAAGTTCCACTCATCTGAATGCCCGAGCCATTTCCTCAAAATGATTTATAGCTGGACATCACTATCGGTAACCACAGTTTGGTAGATCAATTTGAATGGGACTTGAATTGCCGCCGCAACATTCCTGAAGTTTTCGCGGAACATATGTGCCATGAATTGGGTTTAGGATCCGAATTCAAGTAAGGATCTTTGCACTTACACGGCGGAGCCGTCAACATGCTAACGAGGTTTTTCCTTTTGCAGAACAGCCATTTCCCATCAGATCCGTGAGCAAGTGCAAACCTTTGCCAAGTCGTTACTACTGGTTGATCACCACTTTGACGGTAGTCCAATTGATGATGAAGATCTTGCGGCATGCTTTCTGCCTTCAATAGAGCCTTCACAAGTGCAGCGAGGTCCAAAGGCCAAGTCATTATTTGGACCATATTACAACCAGGTGTCGGACTTTGAGATAGAAAAGATGGAAAAGGATCGTGAACGAGATGTCCGGCGGAAGCGCCGGCAAACACAGCGCAGTCGGCGTGCAGTAGCACTTCCTGATCGAGAGGCACCGAAAACGAGCCGGACGGGGGTTGTACATTACAATCCTCATGATATTCCGGATCCACTGGTTGCGACGCCGTTCGGAACACCAGTCGGTCGAAGGAACCCCCCTCGGCGCCATCGAGGTGCAATGATGGAAACTCCAGTGCCTGCAGCCACACATTCGCAGATGCCAATAAAGGAACACGAACCTCCTCAACCACCTCCCCCTTTGCCAACAGAGCATACTTTAATAAGAGGCTGGCGTTGTCAGAATTGTGGTATCAGCGCCAAAAGAACGCCCCTGTTAAGAATCGGTCCAACAGGAGAAAGGGTAATGTGGAAGCTTCTCAATAATGTAGAATAGCACCTAACGATCTGGGTCTGCGTAGACGTTATGCGATGAATGTGGGTTATACCAAAACCGCACTGGCCGTGCACGACCTGTCACACCTCCACCTTCCGGCTATCTCAACACTATTTCTCCGGAGAGGCACCCATCTGCCCACGGTCTTCGCGTTATTACACAACAAGCAAACCAACGCGTTGACGGCACGTCATTGGACGTCAACCCCGCTCACGGCTCCTTTAATCCCCATCATGTATCCAGTCAGCAGCAGCACCCATTCTATTCCCAACCCTTGGGATCACATTCCCAACATCCCCACCCTTCATCATCGGCGCATTCTTCTGTGTTTGCACCACAAGTATCAGCCGGCAGTACCACCACTCCGACCAGTCTGCACGCCCCGCTTGGGGCGTATCCACAACAACATTATTCCCAACTTCCCCCGCACCAGCAGCAACAGCACCGACATTCAAATCACCCTGATTATCAAGCCCAACAACCCTCACCGCGGATCGCCATTCCAGAATGGCTGCAAGTCGCGCACAGATTGTTGGCCTCGCGATACCCGGTTGATAATTTTGAGGTGGTGGAGAAGGGAAAGACTGGGGAACTTCGAATGAAATGCTATGACTGTCCAGGTGGGTTTATCGAGTGTTCGCCCCCCAAAATTCTCTTGTTTGACGCGTCTTTTTCATTATTATAGGCAAATTGTATCAAGCCGGGCCCATGAAGTCCCTCAACAACTTTGAAATCCATCTCAAAAATCGTCAACATCGTGCCAATGTCAACTCTCGCGTGGGCCAACCATTTACCCCTACAGTAGGAAATGCACCATCGTCGATAGTGAGTGGACCGCCGTCATCGGGAGCTGAAGGATCGATCAGGGCAGGAAGCACGGGCGCCGCATCTGCTGGATTTGGGAGTGTTGCTGGTAGACGAACCGAGTCAAGGCGAGGTTCGCTGGAAGATGATGAGCGCTGGTGAGCGCGCGCGGCCTGCCTCTCGGGCCCTGTCCTTTGCCAAATGGTTCCTCCACTCATATATATATTGTTTATACGAGAGGCGTGTATTTTTATGTTCAACACGGTGGCAACTGACATCTCCAAGTTCTTTTCATTATCCTAATGACAAGGGTCTTAACGCAAGACTTCAGCTTGAACATGCAACCAAAGCACTTGCGCAATGGTCAGGGCAATGTATGCGTAAATCATGTATAGCTGTTACAAACATGGCCTTGCCCGTCAAACGATGGTGGGCAAATGAAGGGGACTGACTGTCTTTCCAGTTCACCTTATTGGGCTGACATTGAAGGATAAAACTAGAGTCTGAGAGAGACCTGCAGCTTTGATTATACTCGGATTTCTTTCGTTGTTTGGAGCACACTAATTATAAGGATAACGTCCTATACGGGACCTAGAAATCTCTCCTGAGCAACCTGAAGCCAACCACGCTGCTAGCAAAGGAAAGAGATCGTTCGTGAGGCCCTTGCTTTGCTGTACTCTGGCATCCTCTTCCAGATCTCACCGATCTCTCACGCGCTCAAACATTCCAGCACCCTTGGAATTCTTCCAACAGTCCGTATACTCGAATAGCACCATCCTTTCCTACTATAGCACAGTCCCATGCTGTCTGCTTCCCGCGCCGATTTGACCGAAGGGCCATCAATATGGTCGTCGATCCTGACGGGCGTGGTCTCCACACGGGGAGTCATCAGCAAAAATGTCCTTGTACTAGGTATGATGAGACCAGAGTGCTGTCCATATGGCAAACTCTAATGCAAGGGACTCTTCTCAAACAGGATCACCACAATCAGGAAAAACAACAGTCATTGAAGCCATACGACAGCGTCACCCCCACAAAATCGTCCCATCAAGTGAACCTCATCACCAGGAACTGGCATTAAGCTACTCTTACATGGACGTTGAGGATGATGAGAATGAAGGTATAAAAAGCAAGTAGTTACGAACAGGGCGACTGATGATAACTCAAATATTCTCGTGCATAAGATGTCATTGCCCGTGTTGGTCTCTATCACCTGGCATCCAGCACTGCCTTTGGAAACCTCTTTCGCTTTGCTTTGAGCCCTGCAAGTCTCTCGGATTCAATGGTCATCATCACGCTTGACTGGGCAGAACCGTGGACGTTCCTGAAGACACTTCAGGATTGGCTGCAGATGTTGGGAGATTACGTGGAAAAGAGGGAAAAGGAAGACCCTGAGGCAGTCCAAACGATGAAAGACCGACGTAAGAACAACATGATGCGCTTACTTTCCTTGCAGAATGAAATCACCGATTCTTTTCTTTGATTAGTGGAACTCTTCTTTCGCAGCTACACTGAACCGGTCGAGCGATCGAATTTCAACAATGATACTTTCTCCTCAGGCCCGCAGCACCCAATGCTTCTTCCGCTAACACAAGGAACATTGACACGGAATCTGGGAATACCCATAGTGATTGTCGTCCATAAGGTTTGATCCTCTGCTTCGAACTGAATGCTGAATGGGCATATCCTGACATCTGGATAGGCGGATCTTACCACCCTATTGGAGAGAGATCGTGACTTCAAGGAAGAGCAATTCGATTTCATCCAACAAACGCTGCGAACCATCTGTCTCACTCGTATGTTGAAAAACTGAGGCTCTTTCTTTTAATTGATCGTACTAATATTTTTTGGTTCAAGATGGAGCCGCGTTATTCTATACATCGACACATCGGCCCGAAACGCTAGCCGACGTCCGCAACTATGTCCTACATCGTCTCTTTGATACTCCACCACCCGCACACGCCCCCCTTGGCTCCAGTTTTAGTTTATCACATATTTCACACTTGAATCATCAGGGCTCGGTCGATTCCATGACACAAACCACCACAAATTCCTTGTCATTTCCATTCACAGAACGCCCTCGTATCATAGACCGCGACACAGTCTTTATACCCACCGGATGGGACAGCTGGGGGAAAATCAAGATTTTGAGGGAGGCCTTTGATTGCGCAAGCATGTCTGGGGAGGTGCGCGGAGACGGCGAGGATGACGAGATTTCGGCAGGGCTATTTGGGGGCGCAAAAGAGATATTTGAGGGAGTCATCACCAATCCTTATAAGGACGAGGTAAATCATGTTCTGCCACTTCACGGGCCAATTCTCCTAAAATCTGTTTTTCCTAGGTCTTGACGACAGGACCAACGCTGACTGCCGAACCAGAAAATGTCTTTCTTGAAAGGCTAAATGAGATACTCGAGTCTTCGACTCCATCCCCGGGGACAACGTCTCCCCGGAACGCGTCGCCTAGAGTTATATCTCCGTCACGGGTCCAACACACTCCGAGCACGGTTAACCCAGGCGTTTCGTCAGATGCAGCAGCGGCCGCCGCGGCCGCGGTTCTAAAGGCACGCCTAACTGCCGCAGTCCCTCAGACGGCCAATTCAGCTGCACTGGAAGAGGTGACGGCCAAAGTCGCCAAATTGACCAAAACTAAGGTATTGTGTGGCATTGGACGCCCTTTTGGGTTTTTGAATCTAATGCGGAGATATTTAGGAGATGGCTTCATCCACACTGGCCTCTTTCTCGTCCTTAACTTCTGAATCCTTTTCCTCCACCTCTTCTCTTCCCCATCAACCCACCCGTCGGCTCACAAACACACCCTCTGATGTCCCACTCCCAACTTCTTCTCATTCATCTTCGGCTACCCAAGCAGCCGTTTCGCGCGCCGCAGCGTCATCGTCAGCGGCTGCATCGGTTGCAGCTGCAGCCGGTACCGTGAGTGGAGGTGGGGCTATACCTGCAGCTTCCCAAAATGAAGTGTTGGCAAACTTTTTCCAAAGCTTGTTGGCCAAAAAGGGTTCTACTCTCAGTTCTACTGGAGGCAGTGCCAGTGACTCGACCTCGGCTTTGAATGAAAAGCCAGCAAGCCATCCACCTGACGCAAAGTAGGCCTATGTCCAACTTGGGACGGGCGGACAATTCTCCTTAATGCATTAGAATGTGTAAATTAAAATGGCAAGCCGGTGCTATATAGTAGTCTATACTCGAAAATGACTATACTCGAGGAATGTTTTGGAATATTTACACTACAGAGCGACTAGCAAAGTCCATGATGCGCGCTTTGAGCGGCGCAATGTTATCAATTGCCTTCATTCCCAACCGCCGTACTTCACCAAGGACATGACTTTCGGTGCCAAATATGCGTCCGATCGCATCTACCCCCTTCATCATGGCCAGATTGGGTACGTAGCGGGCCTGCATGTACTTTTCCAGCAGGTGGATATGGCCAATGTCTTGGCCGACCTCGAGCCCGGATTTGATGGTGTTTGCGAGGGCTTGGGCATCAGCGATCCCTAAATTGAGTCCCTGTCCGGCCAGAGGATGTACGGTATGGGCAGCGTCACTGTCCATGGGAAAAAAATGAATAGCCCGCTCAGGGAGAATGAACCAAAATTCATCAGATGCCATACCCGATCAATGCTACGCGGCTTCTCACATATTCCTCTGCATTTCGTAATTTGAGTGGGAAGGGAGCTCTGCTTCCCTCGGCAACCCCTGCAACGGTTGGCGGCAAGAGTCCGGATTGCTCGCCATCCCCAAACTTGGCGTTTCGCTCCAAGCCCCACATTCGCTCTTCCTTCAAATCGACAGTACTCTCCGGGTCCATTGTCTGAGCAATGAGGAATTGGACGTCGGGCCATGTCGACGTGGTTGCCGCATTCAAGATTTCCACAAATGTAGCCGGGGGTAGGGAGCACAAGTGCTTGGCTAAAGTTGGAGTTGTAGACCACACCAGAGACGAGTACTCCTCATTAAGCTTAATTTTGACACCATCAATATTCCAATTAGGCGTGCAGGTGAGACATCCCACTACTTACCGGAAGTAAGGCAACTGGGCCAGTTGGCAAAAAGCGTTGCCATGCCGTGTCATTCTTTCCGTTCGGAAGTGAAGAAGGGTCCAGCTTCAAGGTAGCTACCAAACCCATTTGTTGGTAATCCCATCCAAGACTTTCGATTCCAGCAAACTGTCGAACCCGCGAATTACCGCCATCAGCACCAACAAGAAGGCGAGTCTGTATGGTTTTGCCCTCTTCCAGTTCCAGAATGGGCCATGAAAATGATTCTGCATGCAAGCCATCTTCAGCGGTAATGTCTCGCACCTTTGCGCGATTATGGATGGTTATTCTGCCATTCCCAGCAAATTGTTGCAGACGCTGGACCAAGGCATGCTGCAAGACGGTGTTTTCAACAATGGTGGCGATCGAATCGCCGATTGTCGACGTTGTTGACGCGTCAAAGGTCAGCGAACCTTCACCCACAGCGTCCCACACATGCATCCGGGTATATGGCCGTTTACGTTCTAATGGAATCAAGTCCCATACACCGACGGACTTTAGAAACTCGATTGATCCGGGAGTCAATGAACTGACGCGGTTGGAAAAGTGATTTGGCTCTAGATTGGCAGGTCGCAACAAGTCCCCAGCTTCGATGAGGCTAATTCTGAGGTCCGCAGCGGCAGAGGTACTTGCTATTGAATAATGGGAAATTGCATCAGTATCGTCCAAGATTTCCCACACCCAGTGTGAGATGTTTCCTTACCCAAAGCACAAGCCAAGGCTGTTCCCACTGTTCCTCCTCCGACAATGCAAACGTCGCAAACATGGTCAACCACTTGCTTGTGTGATGAGATTGGGCCGGACTGAGACGGTTCCGGAGACCTTGACGCTTCTGTCGTATGTGTGTATGCGGAACTTGAAAATGTATGGCGATGGAGGATCTGAGCTCTCTGTGCGGAGAGTACTGAGCAGGATTGTCTGATTGCTGCACCCGTCGCACTCCCTCGTTTACTCCCACACCTCCCGCGCCATCCAACACTTATTGATCTGAGCATTGTTCTAAAGTAATGGAGTTATAAATTCACCTGGAAAGTTCGTGGTCTTTGGTCAGGGTGGTGGTCAGAGACTCAGAGCTGCTGAATCTGTTGCACAGCCCCCCACCCGAAATCTCGCAAATCTCGCGTTGGTCTCTCGCCGGGCACTCAAAATAAGAAGCAAAGGTATTTGTGGAAGGAAACATTTACTGCTTATTCTGTGGAGGCCCGCCGACAACCAGAGTCCTGAGCCCGGGAGGCCTGCCTGATTACACCCGTGACGGAACTAGTTACGCATTCGAGTTCAGCCAGTAGCGAGATCGATAACCCAAGGCTAAGATGATCGCACCGGCCGTGCCTAAAGGAATGGAACAGTTTCGTGCAGACAACCCAAACGGTACATGGGACGACTCGTACGGTATCTTGGACAAGTATCCCCCGAAAGAGGAACAGACGGAAGAGGAACAAAGGAAATGCAAGGCACTTAAACACGAACGACGCGTGGTTATTAGAAGTACTCCCGGAAGTACTCACAGCAGTAACAGGCCCGTCTATCCCATCTCGGTTCGCATCTGCATTCTTCATTCACATACACACACCCGCATCTCGGCTCGACCTTCCATCCCACCCACCACCCCCACTTCCACGGACTCCTCTTCTGCCGCCTTCCACGGCTTGAGAGCACATATGAAGACCGACTTCGCTCCGACGGAAGGTGAGCGATTGGGTAGCTGGCTTGTGTTGGGGAAGGACAACGTTTGCTCCACTGTCCACCATTTTGCGGCGCCTACTTGGTATGGGAGCAAAAGTCTCATGTTCGCTGTGGCCTGGGAGAATGCAATTACATCTTGGCTTGTCCTTTGCCAAGTAGGTGCTTAAGATGAGGTCCGTACGCTGAGTAGGTTCGCTGGGTATTCCTTTGTGTTTTGCAATTGTACCATGGCGTGTACTTTGCGGCTCCGCCCATGGCAATTGTACCATAGCGTGTACTTTGCCTGGCAACGGCGGGTGTACCTCCCGCTTACTTCCCTACGTGACTTTACCGTAAAATGGACGGACTTGGAGCTTCCGGAAGATGGGTAGTTGTGACAGTGCATTGTTCATAAACCTAAGGTTTATGAACAATGCACTGTCACAGGGGGGTTTTACACTAATAAGGAATAAACCATGGTTTACTATGATGAGGGCTTTTTGGCATCTTTAGGCTCTCAAAAACACCCATTTTTCGACATTCCCGTTACACAGCATACCACAAGATAATCCCTGGTTTACACAGGATTAAAAATAATCCTCTCCATAATCCAACAATCGGGTCAACATTCACAAACCGAATCATCTCGCTCCACAATTCATCGACTGAAGCCGCTGCCTTCGGCACTACGGGAATTCCAATTCCAATCACAAAAACATAAAACAATCCGTTCGGATTACCCGACCTTACTCCCATCTGGAGATCATCAAGAGGATCAAGATCATCAGTTTTACCCCCTTCTTCAAAACTCACAAATTTTTCTACATTTTATGGACTTGGCCAAAATTGCCCAAATTTCCAAAGTTTGGATATAGTACCAAACTTCCCACATTTCCTCCTTATGCGCTCTCCATCATTCATTCTCGGTTTTTCTGGATTCTTTACCTCTACTGTATGTGTAG
>JAHLKI010000065.1:0-45238 GCA_025602905.1 Phlyctochytrium arcticum
AGTCAATACTGCTTCTTGAGCTTTTTGCCTATGTAACTGAAACGCTTACCTATCCTCAACATTGGAACAATCTAAGTAGTATCTTTCTCATTCTCGCTTTTTGCTCTCTAGCCACAGCATCTTTTCCATATTGGGGGTATTTCCGCAACGCTACCGTCCAATCCGATCATGGCTTAATGTATACTCACCTCTCATCTCTTCCTTCTCAGAATACCGGGGCGCATGGGTCCGCTCTACCAACTGGACCTGGGGAACGACAACGCGTTCAGTACCCGTCTGGTTGGTGGGGAGTGGATGAGGACCCACTGGAAAGTCGCTCCATCCATCTCCGAGACCTGGTAAGACTTGACGTCCGCGAACGTGTATGTAACAAATATCTCTCCCTACGCTCTACCCTCACCGACGCCCTCGACACTGCCATCCAATGCTCCTCTGCCAGCCGCTCTATGGTCGTCGACTCCGTCGACGCTCTTGGTCTCGCCCTTCACTCCACCATCCTTGCCACCGCCAACAACACCCTCGGCTACTATTATGTTAAAGCCGCCAAGGCCCGCCCACAACCCACCGACATCATCCACTCCTCCACCAACGACCTCCACGACCCCTTCCACACCACCGCCGCCATCCGCGCATTCAAACGATCCCGGCGCGGCCTTCAACCCACCCTCACCAGCGGCCATCCCGACCTTTCCCCCATCCAAGCAACCGAAGAGCGGTTCAAGAAAACGTTCTCCCAATGCCACGCCGAACGCCCCACGGACCCCGGTGGCTCCGACAACTTAGAGCTATCCCATCCAGAACGCAGCGCATTCTCTACCAACAACATTTCCTCTGCCCTTCGCCACTATCCCAAATGTCGCAGTGGCGGCCCTGACGGACTCCACCAAACCCTCCTCTCTGCGCTCTGCGACTCTACCACCTTTGAAGAAGATCTTGCTGCTGTGTTCCGTCACTTTGTCCGCGTCGGTGCCACCCCCGCCTGCTGGAACACAAGCAAACTAGTACTCATGACCCAAGACCACCACCAACACCCACATTCCCAACTGCCGACCTATCGCCCTTACCCAAATACTCCGCCCGCATCTTCGAAAGCTGCTTACTAACAAGGCATGGCGCACGCGTGCCTGGATCCGTACCCACCCCCTCGCAAGGCGGTTTCCAAAAACAGCAAGGCTGCTCCCACCTCGCCTTGCCTCCGATGCTTCATGCCGCCTAGGAGCAGAATACCAAGTCTTCCTAGATGTGATGGGCGCGTATGACCATGTACCCCCCACCACCACCTGATTGCAATCCTTCTGGGCCGTAATGCACCCCGGCGGACGTCAGTCTTGTCTTCACCCTCTTCTCTGCCGTCAGATGTCCACCGTGTCCCAATTGTCAACGGCATGCGATGGCCCCCCAATCTCCATCATCCGCGGCCTGTTCCAAGGCTCCGTTCTCTCACCCTCCCTTTTCAATGTTTTTATAGATCCCCTCGCCGTCCGCCTCGCCACCGTCAACGACTTCCCCAATAACGACCTTCCCAGCGCCCTCCTCTTCGCCGACGACATCAAGCTCCAATCCGCCACCAATCCCCTCCTCCGCAAGTCCATCACCATCTGTGAAGAATGGGCGACACCAACTTTCTCCAGTTTGGCCTACCCAAGTGCGGCATCATCAACGCTCCCCCCGACACCGTTCTTCCCCTCAGTCTGGCACCATCCCCCACGTCACCTCCTACAAATACCTCGGCTTTCCCCACACTTCCCGCGGCATAAATTGCCGGACTTTGTCCGTGGCACAACAGCCAAGGCCCGCTGGTCTCCTCTCCTACACCACCACCCGCAGCCAATCTTGGACCCCCGCTACCCGCCTTACCATCTACCGCACCTTCATCCAGTCACTCTCCACGTACGGTATGGAGTCCTTCGGCCTTTGGCTGGATGGACAACCGCCTGAAATACAACGCCAGCTGCTCGACCCCATCCACGCCATCCACATCGACGCCCTTGAGTGGATCTTCGGTTCCTCCTCCCGCAACTCCCGTGCCATCATGGAAAGTATGACTGGCCTCCCGCACCCTGTTCGCCGTATGGAAGAACTCGCCGCGTCCTTTGCGTCCCGCCTGACCCCCCCTCTACCTTTGCGCCCACATCCCCCTGGTCACTCGTCAACCGCAAGTTCACCCGCCACGGCCCATGGCCCATCGGCGAAATCATCCCCCGCCTGCGTCTTCCTACTCAACCCCTCCTTGTCCTCTACAACACCATCCTCGACAACACCCAGCAACCAACCCCGCCTGTCCTGGAAAACCTTTCTACGCCGCGACCGTCTCCTCCAACACCGCCTTACCATCGACGACGACAATCCCCACCGCCCACCACGCACTACACCCCCCGCTATCTTTCGCTCCTCCTACCTCGCCACCCCAGCAATCCTCCCCAACTCCATCACCTCCACCTGCCGCTCATCAAAAGGAAATGGCGCTGACCGCTGTCTTCTCGCCAGACCACCTTCCCTCGCTCGCGCCCTCATCCAATGGCGTTTGAACAAGCTCTCCCCCCATCTCCGCTGCCCCCGCCCCGGATGCCACCACCAACAGCTTACCCGCGGCCACGTCCTCGATTGCAACGTCTTTGGACATCACCCAACTACCTCCGCCACATCCGCGCTCATGTCCAAGGCCACCGCCCGCCGTATCCACCTCGCCCAACGCGGCTTCCGCGCAAGTCACCACAACCTCCTCGACGAAGCCATCAACGCCCAAGAATACGACACCTTCCTCCTCCTCTACACCGAAATGAAGCAATGGACCGCCGCCAACCTCGAAGCGCGCGCACAAGCCGAAGACGACAACCCCGCCACCCCACCAAGCTCCCCGTCCGCCTCTACCCTCCCACCGGCATCGGATAAGTATTATCACTCCCCATCACTATGTCTCGTTGCTCTCACCCCCCCCCCCCCCCCCCCCCCCCCCCCCCCCCCCCCCCCCCCCCCCCCCCCCCCCCCCCCCCCCCCCCCCCCCCCCCCACCCCCCCCCCCCCCCCCCCCCCCTCACCCCCCCCCCCCCCCCCCCCCCCCCCCCCCCCCCCCCCCCCCCCCCCCCCCCCCCCCCCCCCCCCTCCGCGTAGATTAGATTAGAACATGTAGATAGCCTCCCCTGCCCCGGTATTACCACACCCAGACCAGCCTTACCACCACCACCACCCGCAACATCTTCAACACCGGCGCCCGACATCTGACCTCCCAGCAGACTCGGCGCGCGTTGTTGTCCTCCCCACCATCACCCAGACCATCCCCCACACTAATATCATGGGTCCACCACCACATATCACCACACCATTCCCTTGACCGTTCCTACCACTAATACCGCACGGTCTCACATCACTCGCCCCACTCGCATCACACCTACTCCCCATCATGACATGTCCCTCCATTAATCCCACCCGGCTTCCACCAAAATTACCGCTACGCCCATCCCTACACACGCCATGCGGACCTTGACACAATTAATACCGCCCGGCCCCGCAACCACCCTCTCCACCAACGACACCTCTCCCACCACACCCCGGCCATCCCCTTCATTAATTACTCGGCCTCTTCTCCCAAACCACCGCTGTGTGCAACCCATGCTACCCCAAGTCTCGGCCATCCCCATCACAAATACCACCCGGCCTTCTACCATTTCCCAAACCACGCAAGACTCTCCGTCACCACCCAGCCCATCTCTATCACCCATTAAGTCTGGGACTTCGTCCCAGCGTCGAATTGTCGCCTTTACTGAGTCTGGGACTTCGTCCCAGCGTGGAACTGCCGCCATCATTGCTCCCATCCCACTCTCAACATCCCACCCACCCGTTAGATAGACTAGTACCCTGTAGATAGCCTCCCCAGTCCCGCCACTTATCACCCCCACTCCCCGCAATGTTCCCAACACCGGCGCCCGATACCTGACCCCTCAGCAGACTCGGCCGCGTTGTTGCACTCTCCACCACCACCAAGATCATCCTCCTCACCAATACCACCGGGTTGACCACCATATCCCCAACACCATAACGACCATCCCTCCCATCTCTGCCGCACGGCCTTCCACCACTCTCCCCACATGGAACACATCACCCACATCACCCTGGCCATCCTCTTCATTAATTCCATCGGGCCCCTCACCACAAATGCCGCTATGTCCATCTCCCATCACCTCCCATCTCGGGCATTGCCTCAAATAATACCGCCCGATCCCCAATCACCCTCCCCACGCACACCATCGTTCCCCAAACACCCTGGCCACCCTCTTCATTAATTCCATCGGCCTCCTCACCAAAATCACCGCTGTGTGCAACACACGCTACCCCACGTCCCGGCCATCGCAATCATTAATACCACCCGGCCTTCTATCATCACCACCACTCGCACAACACTCCCCCATCACCCTGCCCATCTCTCATCATTCTTTTAGTCTGGGACTCCGTCCCAGCTTGGAATTGCTGCCATCCTCACTACCACCCCGCCCTGGACATCACACCGGCCTTCATCTCTGCCCCGCTGCTTCCTAACATCCACGACATCATCCAATGCATGGGCCCACCCCTCCTACCGGTCAACACATCCTCTGGCACCCCAAGTACCTCTCCTCCATCACTTTTTGCGTTTTCTCGGCGTATTTGACTATCCTAGCATCTCTTGTGTCTTAGTACATAGCTATGCCCTCCTCCACCTCCATCTCTAAGGATTGGTCCCCCTTGCTCATCCTCCTCTCCGCTGCCCCACCTCGGTCTGCCATCACATCTTAGCCTAGTTTTTTGCATTTTTTCGTTTTTTTTCCATTTTTTCCTCGATTGTCTAGTTGGTCTTATAGATAGATGTCCTGTATACATGTACATTGCTTCTAATAACACCTCCCTCTCCTCCTAACCCTAACCCTGTTTCTTTCTAGTAGTTCAGATGTTTCTTTCTAGTAGTTCAGATGTTTCTTTCTAGTAGTTCAGATGTTTCTTTCTAGTAGTTCAGATGTTTCTTTCTAGTAGTTCAGATGTTTCTTTCTAGTAGTTCAGATGTTTCTTTCTAGTAGTTCACGCGCATAAAACACGTTTACGACCATTACTAGACCCACACAAGGCGGCTTCATCTCACCGCACATCCACCCGATAGCGCTCATCTACGGCTATCCAACGACCCAACGCACGACTTGCCCGGACTCCTTTGACTTAGTGAAGTTTTCAGCATTTCGCCATTGCCAAGATCTTTTGGCCAATTCCACAACCACCACCACGTTTCTGTCTACTCTGTAGTCAATTTGCACTCGATCCATCCATCCATCCGCTCAATTTATTCAGCAACCTCTCGCGCACATTTCCAGACCATTTGTGTGCCAGTACGTCACCGTCCCACCATCTTCCATATAGTACCGCCCCTTTTTCGAAGCTCCTCTCGCTGATCCCGCCAGAAAATCCGCCGCTTAAACACTCACCCGAACGCGTGTACCACCAGCCCACCCAAGCACGCACAAGTTTAGAATGTTCGACAGGTGGATGAGCAGGGTTCTCCGTCTAAGCCGCTGGATATCCCAGCATCTGGCTCTACCCCCAAACTCCGCAAGGCCCTCCAAGTTTATGCAGAGACCGGAATGTCAAGCGGATCTGACTCTGAGAAAGAACACACTGACAACCACCATCTCCACATGTCTGACCACGAAGAAGACTTCCAAGATGCCACATCGTCCCAGGCTGCCTCACCCCCAACCACTGGCGAAGGATTCAAACCCGTAGCCGGCCGCCGCCGGTAAAGGAAAGAACGACACCCCAGGAAATTACTGCCCAGAAGAACTGGTTTTACGACAACCGCGCTACGCTTCAGTGCATTGCCCCCACTTGCACCGCCATTGGCAAATACAACAGCGATGGCATAACGGCAACAAGTATCGCATTAAATGCGGTGTCTGCAACGACCGCCCGTCCTTCGTCGATGTCAAGACTTCCATGGCCAAGATGCAGACCTCAGGAGCCAAGCGTGCCCGCCGCCACTCGCCTCTCTACCTCGCGATCTCCTCCCCGCTCGCAAGAGACAATGTCTCCTCCCCTCCTCGACACCCCGGAACCAGAGGAACGCCCCGCTACCTCAGTCCCTGGCCGCCCTCCAACAAAGCCGTTTGTCCCGCGGAAGCCTACATTCCGTATCCCGGAGAAAACCGCCAGAGCCTCCACCGCGCCGCCTGCCACCAATGCGCCGCCTTTCAAGTTCACCGCGCCGACAACGACCAACGCACCACCCACCAGCACCACTACCACTGCCCCCAATGCCCCAGTCTTCACTGCCCGCGAATGGAGTGCCCGCTACCACCAAACCCATCCTCACCACGCAAGCCTTGATTACCCAGCAACCCGCTAACAACACAACCATCACCAACCCCGAGATGCTTGCCTTCATGCATATGATGCAGAGTCAGATGCAGAACTTTATGCAAAACACCATCACCATTGTCAACACATTGGCCGACCGTCTGCCCCCGAAAGCACTCCCTGCACCCTGCTCCCCAACCCGCTGGCCCCGCTCCTCCCCAACACCCCGATGGACCAGACCCCTCACCACCAAATGCCAGGACCCCGCCCCACGCACCGTCAACCCCCGTGCCAATACTACTACCAGCAAACCTCGCCCATCTTTCCGTGAAGTAGCCGCGCGCTATGCACCCGCACGACAAGCAGTTGTCCTCGACGCCCTCCGCGCACTCAACCCACCAACAAACCCCATCCCACGTCGCCAGCCTTCCGGCCCCATCACCGCCAACGCCCTGTATGTTCGCACATCATTCCGCGGAGCCTACCGCGACCTCAGAGAGAAGTTTGCCGCACTTGATGTTACACACCATCCGCCCATCCTCGAATTATCACTACATTGGGTCCAATGTTGTCGAGATTCATCGTTACGGAACGACAACATTCCCCATTCATCACCGAGCAACTCGAACGCGCCGGCATGCCCCCACTCCTCCACGACTTCAACCCCACCACTTTCCCGCAACTACGGCACGCCCACAGAGAACTGGCTCACCATCCTATGCCCGGCAACTCAGGCCTCTACGCGCATTGCCCGCATCCTGAACTCCACCACGTCCACTGTCACCGCCGATTTCTCTACCTGCGCTTTTGCGCCGCAAACGACCTGGTCTCTCTCCTCCCCAGCAACCTCCTCCTCTTCACCACCACCGATAATCAACGTTCAACCATGCCACAGCATTGGCGGACTACAACCGCGCTGCTCGCGAGTCCGGACTCCCACCAAATGCTCCCCGCCCGCCCGCCTTTGCCCCGCATCCCCGCCGCGGAAGTAACGATATGGACATTGCGCCCCCGTCCCCTTCGGCGCCCCCTACCTCCAACACCATGCCGGCAACCGTCCCCACCACCACTACACCAACTACCGCCCCCCCGGTCACGCCCACCACCTCAGTGCTATGGAACTGACACTTGAGAAACCAAGCATTTCGCCATCTCCCCCATCTCAACCATTTGCAACGCAAGCACCCGCGCGGTCCACGGGATTCGTCATCCCCGCTTACGTCTGGACGCGTTGACAGATCCGCTCGCCCACCACGCGTTAATACCGTCAAGGACCTCCCCAGCAACACACCCGAATACCGCACGCAAGACAGCGAGGCCGGCCAGCCTGCTCCCCACACCAAAGAACAGCAACCACCCCTCCCCCACTATGATAACCAGCGGAGGCGCCGCTCAGAATGAGTGCCGAACCCACCACCACCCTTGCACGGACGGTAGCGTACCTGAACGTGCAGGGTCTTACCGATGCAAAGTATGCTACACTCGCGACCCTTTTCGATCCCTGGCAATGGGGTGTCCTTGTCTTGGCCGAGACATGGCGCACGCCCTCCCCTGCTCTCTACGACAATTGGCTTATGGCCAAATCAACACCACCCGCTACCGCCCGCACCACTGGACACCAGAACGCCGGCCTTGCTCTTATGGTTCCCCCTCCTCTCCAACAATACATTTCCCTCCTCGACATCAGCGAATTCTCCATCACCTTCCGTTTCCACCACCACACCATCCAGGCCGTCTACCTCCCACCTCGCCTAGAAGACACCGCCATCACCGCCATCCTCGAACGCCAACCTACCCCCGACATCCTTATTGGTGATCTCAACATCCGACTAGGCCGCCTCACCAAAGACACTACAACCTCCGAACCCGGCCGCCGCTCCACCATCTTCCACTACACCGACGCCCGCGACCTAACGCTCACTCCACCCACGGAAGGCAGAACCACCACCGACTTGATATTTGCCCGCCCATCCACTGTCCCATATTGGGGGTATTTCCGCAACGCTACCGTCCAATCCGATCATGGCTTAATGTATACTCACCTCTCATCTCTTCCTTCTCAGAATACCGGGGCGCATGGGTCCGCTCTACCAACTGGACCTGGGGAACGACAACGCGTTCAGTACCCGTCTGGTTGGTGGGGAGTGGATGAGGACCCACTGGAAAGTCGCTCCATCCATCTCCGAGACCTGGTAAGACTTGACGTCCGCGAACGTGTATGTAACAAATATCTCTCCCTACGCTCTACCCTCACCGACGCCCTCGACACTGCCATCCAATGCTCCTCTGCCAGCCGCTCTATGGTCGTCGACTCCGTCGACGCTCTTGGTCTCGCCCTTCACTCCACCATCCTTGCCACCGCCAACAACACCCTCGGCTACTATTATGTTAAAGCCGCCAAGGCCCGCCCACAACCCACCGACATCATCCACTCCTCCACCAACGACCTCCACGACCCCTTCCACACCACCGCCGCCATCCGCGCATTCAAACGATCCCGGCGCGGCCTTCAACCCACCCTCACCAGCGGCCATCCCGACCTTTCCCCCATCCAAGCAACCGAAGAGCGGTTCAAGAAAACGTTCTCCCAATGCCACGCCGAACGCCCCACGGACCCCGGTGGCTCCGACAACTTAGAGCTATCCCATCCAGAACGCAGCGCATTCTCTACCAACAACATTTCCTCTGCCCTTCGCCACTATCCCAAATGTCGCAGTGGCGGCCCTGACGGACTCCACCAAACCCTCCTCTCTGCGCTCTGCGACTCTACCACCTTTGAAGAAGATCTTGCTGCTGTGTTCCGTCACTTTGTCCGCGTCGGTGCCACCCCCGCCTGCTGGAACACAAGCAAACTAGTACTCATCCCCAAGACCACCACCAACACCCACATTCCCAACTGCCGACCTATCGCCCTTACCCAAATACTCCGCCGCATCTTCGAAAGCTGCTTACTCAAGGCATGGCGCACGCGTGCCTGGATCCGTACCCACCCCTCGCAAGGCGGTTTCCAAAAACAGCAAGGCTGCTCCCACCTCGCCCTTGCCTCCGATGCTTCATGCCGCCTAGGAGCAGAATACCAAGTCTTCCTAGATGTGATGGGCGCGTATGACCATGTACCCCACCACCACCTGATTGCAATCCTTCTGGGCCGTAATGCACCCCGGCGGGACGTCAGTCTTGTCTTCACCCTCTTCTGCCGTCAGATGTCCACCGTCCCAATTGTCAACGGCATGCGATGCCCCCCAATCTCCATCATCCGCGGCCTTTTCCAAGGCTCCGTTCTCTCACCCTCCCTTTTCAATGTTTTTATAGATCCCCTCGCCGTCCGCCTCGCCACCGTCAACGACTTCCCCAATAACGACCTTCCCAGCGCCCTCCTCTTCGCCGACGACATCAAGCTCCAATCCGCCACCATCCCCTCCCTCCGCAAGTCCATCACCATCTGTGAAGAATGGGCCGACACCAACTTTCTCCAGTTTGGCCTACCCAAGTGCGGCATCATCAACGCTCCCCCCGACACCGTCTTCCCCCTCCAGTCTGGCACCATCCCCCACGTCACCTCCTACAAATACCTCGGCTTTCCCCACACTTCCCGCGGCATAAATTGGCCGGACTTTGTCCGTGGCACAACAGCCAAGGCCGCTGGTCTCCTCTCCTACACCACCACCCGCAGCCAATCTTGGACCCCCGCTACCCGCCTTACCATCTACCGCACCTTCATCCAGTCACTCTCCACGTACGGTATGGAGTCCTTCGGCCTTTGGCTGGATGGACAACCGCCTGAAATACAACGCCAGCTGCTCGACCCCATCCACGCCATCCACATCGACGCCCTTGAGTGGATCTTCGGTTCCTCCTCCCGCAACTCCCGTGCCATCATGGAAAGTATGACTGGCCTCCCGCACCCTGTTCGCCGTATGGAAGAACTCGCCGCGTCCTTTGCGTCCCGCCTGACCCTCCCCTCTACCTTTGCGCCCACATCCCCCTGGTCACTCGTCAACCGCAAGTTCACCCGCCACGGCCCATGGCCCATCGGCGAAATCATCCCCCGCCTGCGTCTTCCTACTCAACCCCTCCTTGTCCTCTACAACACCATCCTCGACAACACACCCAGCAACCAACCCCGCCTGTCCTGGAAAACCTTTCTACGCCGCGACCGTCTCCTCCAACACCGCCTTACCATCGACGACGACAATCCCCACCGCCCACCACGCACTACACCCCCCGCTATCTTTCGCTCCTCCTACCTCGCCACCCCAGCAATCCTCCCCAACTCCATCACCTCCACCGCCGCTCAAAAGGAAATGGCGCTGACCGCTGTCTTCTCGCCAGACCACCTTCCCTCGCTCGCGCCCTCATCCAATGGCGTTTGAACAAGCTCTCCCCCCATCTCCGCTGCCCCCGCCCCGGATGCCACCACCAACAGCTTACCCGCGGCCACGTCCTCGATTGCAACGTCTTTGGACATCACCCAAACCTCCGCCACATCCGCGCTCATGTCCAAGGCCACCGCCCGCCGTATCCACCTCGCCCAACGCGGCTTCCGCGCAAGTCACCACAACCTCCTCGACGAAGCCATCAACGCCCAAGAATACGACACCTTCCTCCTCCTCTACACCGAAATGAAGCAATGGACCGCCGCCAACCTCGAAGCGCGCGCACAAGCCGAAGACGACAACCCCGCCACCCCACCAAGCTCCCCGTCCGCCTCTCACCCTCCCACCGGCATCGGATAAGTATTATCACTCCCCATCACTATGTCTCGTTGCTCTCCCCCCCCCCCCCCCCCCCCCCCCCCCCCCCCCCCCCCCCCACCCCCCCCCCCCCCCCCCCCCCCCCCCCCCCCCCCCCCCCCCCCCCCCCCCCCCCCCCCCCCCCCCCCCCCCCCCCCCCCCCCCCCCCCCCCCCCCCCCCCCCCCCCCCCCCCCCCCCCCCCCCCCCCCCCCCCCCCCCCCCCCCCCCCCCCCCCCCCCCCCCCCCCCCCCCCCCCCCCCCCCCCCCCCCCCCCCCCCCCCCCCCCCCCCCCCCCCCCCCCCCCCCCCCCCCCCCCCCCCCCCCCCCCCCCCCCCCCTCACCGTCCGGTAGATTAGAACATGTAGATAGCCTCCCCTGCCCCGCGTATTACCACCACCCAGACCAGCCTTACCACCACCACCACCCGCAACATCTTCAACACCGGCGCCCGACATCTGACCTCCCAGCAGACTCGGCCGCGTTGTTGTCCTCCCCACCATCACCCAGACCATCCCCCACACTAATATCATCGGGTCCACCACCATATCCCCACCATTCCCTTGACCGTTCCTACCACTAATACCGCACGGTCTCACATCACTCGCCCCACTCGCATCACACTCTCCCCATCACCATGACCATGTCCTCCATTAATCCCACCCGGCCTTCCACCAAAATTACCGCTACGCCCATTCCCTACCACACGCCATGCCGGACCTTGACACAATTAATACCGCCCGGCCCGCAACCACCCTCTCCACCAACGACACCTCTCCCACCACACCCCGGCCATCCCCTTCATTAATTACATCGGCCTCTTCTCCCAAACCACCGCTGTGTGCAACCCATGCTACCCCAAGTCTCGGCCATCCCCATCACAAATACCACCCGGCCTTCTACCATTTCCCAACCACGCAAGACTCTCCGTCACCACCCAGCCCATCTCCTATCACCCATTAAGTCTGGGACTTCGTCCCAGCGTCGAATTGTCGCCTTTACTGAGTCTGGGACTTCGTCCCAGCGTGGAACTGCCGCCATCATTGCTCCCATCCCACTCTCAACATCCCACCCACCCGTTAGATAGACTAGTACCCTGTAGATAGCCTCCCCAGTCCCGCCACTTATCACCCCCACTCCCCGCAATGTTCCCAACACCGGCGCCCGATACCTGACCCCTCAGCAGACTCGGCCGCGTTGTTGCACTCTCCACCACCACCAAGATCATCCTCCTCACCAATACCACCGGGTTGACCACCATATCCCCAACACCATAACGACCATCCCTCCCATCTCTGCCGCACGGCCTTCCACCACTCTCCCCACATGGAACACATCACCCACATCACCCTGGCCATCCTCTTCATTAATTCCATCGGGCCCCTCACCACAAATGCCGCTATGTCCATCTCCCATCACCTCCCATCTCGGGCATTGCCTCAAATAATACCGCCCGATCCCCAATCACCCTCCCCACGCACACCATCGTTCCCCAAACACCCTGGCCACCCTCTTCATTAATTCCATCGGCCTCCTCACCAAAATCACCGCTGTGTGCAACACACGCTACCCCACGTCCCGGCCATCGCAATCATTAATACCACCCGGCCTTCTATCATCCACCACTCGCACAACACTCTCCCCCATCACCCTGCCCATCTCTCATCATTCTTTTAGTCTGGGACTTCGTCCCAGCTTGGAATTGCTGCCATCCTCACTACCACCCCCGCCCTGGACATCACACCGGCCTTCATCTCTGCCCCGCTGCTTCCTAACATCCACGACATCATCCAATGCATGGGCCCACCCCTCCTACCGGTCAACACATCCTCTGGCACCCCAAGTACCTCTCCTCCATCACTTTTTGCGTTTTCTCGGCGTATTTTGACTATCCTAGCATCTCTTGTGTCTTAGTACATAGCTATGCCCTCCTCCACCTCCATCTCTAAGGATTGGTCCCCCCTTGCTCACTCCTCCTCTCCGCTGCCCCCACCTCGGTCTGCCATCACATCTTAGCCTAGTTTTTTGCATTTTTTCGATTTTTTCCATTTTTTCCTCGATTGTCTAGTTGGTCTTATAGATAGATGTCCTGTATACATGTACATTGCTTCTAATAACACCTCCCTCTCCTCCTAACCCTAACCCGCTTAGAACGGGGAAAGAGCAGTCGTGGCTCATCATCCGACTCATCAGAGGCGTTTGGATCAAGTTGTCCATCCATAAACTCAGCAGGTTCGACTGGCTTCTCAATGCGCTTCCGCTTCATCCCAGCCTTGGGCGAAGAAGAAGCAGAAACATCCGCAGAAACATCCTCATCGTCCGTGTCATACACCAATTGCGTAGTGATATTTCTCGATCGCATACGTCCCTCACTACCCGCGTTCCACTCTTGGTTCTCGGTGGGAATTTCGTAGCGACACGATGGACATGTGCAGGATGTTTTCAACCACGGGACCAAACATGTTCGATGAAAGAGGTGGTGGCACGGCATCAGCAAATGGGCAGTGTCATCCGGGGTATTTGATTCGCCATCGGGTAGAGTAGGAGATGTTTTTGGCGGTACTACGACAAATTCTTCCATGCAGATGGCACATCGACTATGTTTGTCCCGCCGACGCGCGGAAATGAAATGTACAATCTTGAGAGCTGCAATGGCCGCGTCGCTGGCCGGGGGTTGGCCTTGCATGTGCTGATTCGCGGGGTTGGCTGAGTTGAGCCTTTCGAGGAGGATGGACAGTAACATAATGGGCAGGTTGTCGGTCCTATCTGTGGGGTCCTCGTCGGGAAGCAGATCAGAGTCAAGCGAGCCGTCGCCGGGGATAGTTGGGAAGTCTGGGTCTCGAGGGGTGTCTGGTCCAAAAACGAGAGGTTGGTTGCGGCTGCGGCGCTGATGGGCGCGTTGGCGAGCACGGGCGTATAATTCACCAAAATTAAAAGCACCGGGAGGAAGGGGCATTCTATGTAATGGGTTGGCCGGTTGCGGCTGTTGTTGCCCAGCTTCCGAGGCACTTCCATCTTCGCCGCCTTGCTGACTACCTGGCACAGTGGCCGTGGCCGCTTGGCGAGCGTTGGCAATTAGTTGTGCAAAGTCTATTGTCCGACCCGATCGGGGCGGTTGCGCCTGTTGCTGTCCAGCTCGCGTGGCAGGTTCATCTTCGCGCCCTTCGTGGGTAGCTGGCGAAGATTCCGCTCCCGCCACATCCGGAATATCGTTGGAGATGTAAAATGTCAGCGTCAACGTTTGTGCCCGATGGGGATCGTTGGCTTCTCCAGTTCCAGCAGTTGCCGAACTGGTAGTATTTGAACCGCCTTCTGTAGCAGGGGCATCGTTGGAGACATGAAAATGAATATCATACGTTCCGCGCAATGAGCCGTTTTCGCCCGTACCAGCCCTGCTGGCAGCTTCGTTAGTGCTGGCGCCCCCAATGCCACTGGAGCTCGCTTCATTCTCGTCACTCGAGGTAGTGGCGCCGGCCAAGTCTGATTGAGATCTGGTTGATAACGTCGGGCCCATCAATCCGGGTGGCGGGAGGGGAAAGCCGTCAGGAAGAACAGCCCATCTTCTGGCCATCGATTCCGCTGAGGCATTGGCAGGCTCCGACGATGGTGTAGTGGCTGGAATACCGAGTGACGGCGCGGCCAATGTGGCAAGCGAGCGAAACATGGATGTGAAGGAGAGCGACTGTGACCAGTCAAATGGCGCACGCGGCAAAGGTGGACGACCAGACGGGGTGGGTTGCATATACTCTGTCTCTCCGAATAGTGTTGAGCGGGGTGTCTCTCGACGTTCCGTTTCGCCTCGTTCCGCTGAAGTCCTCGGAATGGATGACCCAAATACCCGCCGACTACCATTACCTACATTGCTGCTGCTCGACTGTCCTTCTGGCGGGGTATTTACTTGATCAGAGCCAGTCGTGGGTGTGGCATGTGCAGACCCAGACTGATCCGGTGTGGTAGAACAATGATCGCTTGTTGAATCCATCTGCCGGTCAGAGGGACAAAATCGGCTCTTGATCGGCCATGGAGCAACCAACTTTTGACCAAGGTCTTTGCCGAGTATAGCGCAAGAAAGCTGGTCTTCTCAATGAAAAATAGTCCAACCTCCCTTGATAAAATTTCCGTCTATTTGCAGTATGCCCAGAGCGTTGCAATTAGAAGCACGTCAAACACGGGTACGTTGACGCAAATCCAGGAAAGATTTGCTGCCGGTTCAAAAAACTGCACCGGTATATCCGGTTGACGTTCAGGCTGCAGTATGTGTATGTAGTCGTCGTCAAAGTAACTTTCCCACGCCAGCGTCCCAAATGTCACACAATTCCGTTGCCAGTTTTCAGCAGGGATGGTGTTCCTACGCTTCCCAGAGTACCCGGAAAAGATTGCAGTCGTGGGTATAAAAGATGGCAAGGAAGCGAAGGCAGAGACAATAAGTTTGCCGAGTGGGGAAGATGCAAAAGATGTCAAAAGTGCTGGGAAACTGCGAAACTCTCAAAGTCCCCGATTGCCCATTTGAATTTTGAAAGACCGCGCAGCGGCGTCCTGTGGCTATGCAACTTGATTAGTTTCAGGGCAGATTTTGAATTTTTGACAAAACCTCGCACTGAGGATCTCAAAATCAAAGAGGAAAGAATGAAGGGAACAAACGCTTACTGCATATTCTGTGGAGGGCCACCGACCCACAAAGTTCTGAGCCCGGACAAAATCATCACCCCCGTAAGGGAACTCGACACATCCGACACCCTGACTGCAGCCGATTCCCGCTTTCTACAAAGGGTCCAAACCGTTTACGCTGACTTGGCGACAGACAGCGGAGCCTATTTTCGATGTGCCCGGCTGTGATGGTTTATAGTCCTGCTTGGAGGTTCAGAAAGGGGTTATTGCCGATGCAACGAGTTGCTGCGGGGAATCGGTATGGACAAACCCAGCATTTAGATTCGGATCGGGAGGAGGACAGTGCCGACGACGAGGATGAAGATGAAGATGATCCGTTAGAAAATGATCCGTATTGCCAAGAAGCATATACTTGCCACCCGTCAATCGGACGTAGCGGTGCCCTCACACATACGATTTGTTATCGCTTGTACATTGCCCTATCCGATCAAGTTTTCTCCAAGACGAGTGACGAACCGCCGAGCCGTGGTCCACTGTGGGACTCGGAAGGACGGCCATGTGTACAGGCCGCGGCCGTGCACGGGGACGTAATTAATCTTCGGGTTCATACAAGGACACTGGGTTTGTCTAGAGCGCAGGGTAGAGTGAGTGGAATCACGTACGGGACAGAAGAGCAGAGTCACCAAGATTTTGATTTCGTGCCCGAGAATATCTGGATGCTTGCCCGGCCCGACCGGTTTCCCGCCGTGCCAGTCTGGAAAGCTCAGCCTAATCCCACCGCGCTGCGTCGTCAGAGTGGGTTGGTGCGTCTGCCAGTCGAGATGCTCGAGTTACTTTTACAAACCATCGCGGACGGGCCCGATCATCCAATTTCAAAAGGAAAAACTCTGCTTGCGCTGGCGGGAAGCAGTCCGTGGCTTCGATACCATGTTAGAATTTCGAATTTATGGGTCCAAATGCGCTGAAGCAGAGTTTTTGCCTTACACAGACAAAACAGCTTCTGCCATAGCTGTGGCAAAGGCCATCAAGTTGTCCAAAGCCCAACCACTCCCCCAGCCAAAGTACGACTGGATGGCGTACTTTATTCAAGCTGCTAAATATCCGTCCCTACGGAATCGCTCAAGAATTATACGGATTTGCGAAGAAATTTGGGATAGATTGGGGTTTTACCGGAAGCGAATATGACCAATGTAGATTTTCCCCGGATTATAAGTTTTGTATTTTCAGTCGAATCTCGACGAGACCACAGAGAGATGGACAAAGACATTCTGGAAAATCTGCTCGCCAAGTTCTGGCCCGAGGAATTGCACCCCACTCTCAGACTGTGACTGTATTCAAATCACGAGAGAAAACAAACATGTGATACCGTGGTTAAACATCCTTCTCCTAACTGGTCTGTGTCCGTTTTTTGGCAGTGGTATGAGAGTCAACGAGTTTTGAAGCAAAACACAGTGAGGTATGGCAGGGTTTGTCCACGAAGAAAGCCGATGCAAAAACAAAGGACTCCGTTTCCTCTGAAACAGTACAATGCAAATGAATTGATCCGATCTCTGGTAAGGTTTGTTAGGGTGAAGCAAATCTGACGTACAATGTCGTTTGTAGCATGCTCCAACTTTTGGCCAGAGAGACGCTCTCTGTATGTGTGCTGCTGTCCGTTGAGGCGTGGGAAATCTGAAGGGAGGGATGTGGTTTGCTACGCACTTACGCGAGTTGTTTCGTTCAAGTGCCGGCACAACTCTAGTAATCTCAGAACGACATTTTTAAGCCTCAGATTCATGAACATTGGGCAATTTGAGCCAAAAGTTGTTGTAGAAAAATGACATAAAGGTTTTTACATGAAAAGATTAAAGCATGTTGGGTACTTGAAGGAAGCGTCTAACACCAAACAACGCAAAAGAAACAAAGCAGGAGAGGGGTTGGAGATATTACTGTCTAGAAGCGGGGTATGCGTCCCAAGAAAAACACTAACAATCATGTCTGATCCATCACATCCGGAGATGATGACTTCTGCACCGCCGACGACGTCTTGGCGGCTGGGTTACTGCTCGGGCCCCCAGGGGTTGTTGCCATATCAGGTGTTGAGGCCGTACACGCCTTGGTGTACTCATGTTTCTTGCATTCATCGTATTATCAAAAATCTCGTTGCACAGGACACACGAAAAGACTCGGGTCTCGTTATGTATCAAGCGGGCGTGGCGGGACATATCGTGGGGGCGGATAAAGGTGCGTTGGCAGATGGGGCAGGTGTAGGGGCGGGGGCTGGCGGGTGAATGGATGGGGAGATGAGCGAGGAGCACGGAGTGGCGGTTGAAGGATTTGTCGCAGCCGGGGTGGGGGCAGTTATGGAGTTCGTCATCGTTGTCGCCGGCTGTGGGGGTATTGCTGGATTTTCTGCGGGAGGATGTACGGGTCGGAGGAGGAGAACAGGAGGGGAAAAGAGATGCTGCAGCCACGTTTGCTAGTTGAGAAGGAGTGGTGGTCGGTGTGGTTGACGGGCCGGCGTCAATAAACTTGTAAGTCGGCGTGCTAGGTGGAACCGAGGAAAAAGGAACGAATGCTCTATTTATGCTCTCACTGGGCGTGGTCGTCGCAGCTCGATTTGCAGATATTGGCGTGACGGGAGTCTACTGTTGGCTGAAATGAGTGTACTACTAGTTGACGGAGTCGTCGCCAACCGACGTTTTTTGGCCCACTGGTTATAAGCCGAAAGTGAAGAACCGGGGGATTCCACCGGAATCTGATCTTCCGGTACCAGCACAAGAGACTTGAAAATCTCGGGAAGGGGCTGCCAGACTCCTCGTGTCCCCTGTCGATGCCACGAATACTTGTTTTCTCGGGCCAGCTGAATCAAACCATTTGGATGGGTTCCAATTTGGTAGGACATCCGTTGCGTAAGAGGGTGATTTGCAGCCAGGGTATTGTGTGAGTGACAAACAGTCCGTGATTCGCAATGAGAAGCGCGGCAATGGTGACAATGGTGGGTCGAAGTGTCGCCTCTGTGGTAGTGACGGGAGGATTCGGGATAATCAGGCCTGGTGGATCAATGTGCGCTCTCAACTGATCCCGGGATCCTAGGTGAGCATGGGTCGGAGCTATGTAATTGAAAGGGCCGCTGAGCCCCGCAGGAAAATTATTAATGTAAGGTATAGGATCCTATAAAGAAACATCTCGTAAGTTTCTTTCATAGACTTTATCCCAGATGTAACGTAACTAAACTTACAAAATCTGGGTTGGGAGGCAGCCCGTGGTCCCACACTGTTTCCAAGGTGTCTTTGCCCTTTGAGTGTCCCGTTGCTTGCACGGCAGGCAAGTTTTGCTTGGGGTCCAGTATACACACGATCGGCGTAATATCAACATCTTGACTGCGTTGGGACGTGTTGCTGCTAATCGGACTACGGTTGATGCTAACCTCCGCCTCGTCGTCAAAGGAAATCTCCTTTGCAAGAGATTCATCAGGAGTACCTTCCGATGCCATAGCGGGTTCAGCCGCTCGTGCCATAACTTTGATGGGAGGTTCGGATGCCATACCTTTGCTTGCTGCCAAGGGTGTTGCAGATTTGCGACTGGACGTGCGTAGCGGAGTTGGTCGTTTTGTCGGCGGAGGAGTGCGATTTTGACGTGGAGGAGGCTGCGCTGGACCTTTTGAGGGGCAATCTGGACGACGACTCGGGTTCTTCCCTGGGCACGATTCGAAAGACCAGCTCGATATCTTTGTCTTTCCGCACACGTTCCAGGATTTCCGTCTCGCTCTGGCACCCGTCCAGACTAAACTCGAGTTCCTCCACGGCCAAGTCGAGGCGACACCATTTCGCCACGCGGTCGACAAACTCGGCCCACGGCTCGAGGTGGGATGCAAAGGGGACGAGGATGGCCTCGTCAAATCGTCCCGACGGACCTGAACGTAGTTCATCCTTACTTTTCCCTGTGGGCAGCAGGAGCAGGCAGAGATTGGGGCCCCACTATACACTTTGGAATCCAAGACACGTCAAAATGCCGCGCGAGGAGCTTGTCGCGGGGCGAAATGGCGCAGGCAGCAGGTTGATGTGTTGCCAGGGCTACGACCAACTCCGACGCGAAGCGTGAGATTTTTCAAGACCCTGAGACCCTGAGACAGTGAGACTATAATGCTGAATGAAATTCAAGGCAAGAAGAAGTATTAAAAATCTGAGCCAGGATACGATCTAGTGATGAAATTCAAAGTTGACAGACCTTGATGAACAAAGGTTGTAAAGGGGAAGGAAGCTATTCCCAGGAAGACGAGCTGCTTGATAGACCATTAGTTGACGGCTATTGCCATCGAATTGGATTCCTCCAAACCTTCTGTGTCGCGGCAGATCTGCGCGGTATGCCCAGTCCCTCGTTTCCCAAAAGAACCACTTTTCCGCTCCGTAGAGGGCCCACCCAACCCATTTAAATTGCGATACTGGGAAAAGGCGTCCATTTAACAGAGCAGAAAGCAAAGCCGTGCATTGAAACTGAACAATTCCTTATTATTACTCAGATTTGGACAGCGGGGATAACAATGTAAAATTAACAAGATGTACAAAGGCGACAGGACGGCAAGACGAAGTCATCATTAGTCCTCCTTTTTCAGACATTTGCGCTTGCCTGGCTATGGGTATCAACTTGGTCCTGAGAGTCTTGAGCCTTGGACATTGACCTGATCTAGAAGTCTGGGGTAGAAAAAATGTAAAGTCGGGATGTGTCCTCGTATATAGACGCAAAAAGATTGCCGGGATGTGCGCACTTACGATTATACCAGGGGTATTTCGCCAAAAACCTGCCTACTGTGCTGTCCTTCGGCGATTTGCAATTTTTTGGCCACAAAAAGACGTACGTCCTCAACGAGTTTCCCATTCGTCTCGGTAAGTCTGCCTTCCTTTTCCCCAAACAATCATAGCAACTCCTCATTCTAATCCACGAAATCCGGTGAATACGGCGAGTCAACGTCAAGCACCCAAAGGTTTCTTCAAGAAGACGGGCAGAAAATTTTTACCCACGGACGGCTTCAGCATCTCAGAGGCACCATCCGGAGAAGTCCAGCGTGCAGAGGCCCACTATAGACATTTTGCCTTACCTTTTCTTTTGTGAAAAAATATTGTCTTGTAAATTATCTTACTGGATCCGATGCCTCTGAAGAATCGGCGCTTTTTTCTCTCTTTTCTATGTACATTGTCTTCTTATCCAACCTAAGTCAGTTACACTCACCAGTTCCGCCAAATCAAAATCTAGATAGTGCGGACCTTTTCAAAAACCGAAAAGCACATTGACGATATTTCCACACTTCTTTCTGTTTGATTAAATGGCTAAAGACGAAATCAAAGATTTGATTCCTGATACATACAGTGGCAATCCAATTTACCACCTCCAAATAGAGTAGAGTACTTGTGTCAGAGTTCATTGTGAATCAGTGCCAAGAACCCAAAAAAAAGTGACCAAAAATCAATCGCTGTCGGAGGTCGGCGTTTTGACTGACCCACGCTGCCATTTTCGCGACCCGCACGATGCTGCTCCGCCATATGAGACCTCCGCCGCAGGTTGGACGAACTCATTTACGTTTCGATTCTTAGAATAGTTGGATACCATTTATTTCCACAGAATGTGTCGTAACAGCATTTTTATATTCATTTTATTCAGACTTGGAAATTTAGCGCAAACATTCCCAAAAATTCGCTAAAACTTGAGGGAAAGTCGCCCATGACAATACGACGATGAATAAGATTGAAGATTGAAGATGGCTGAATACCTCATGGTTTATACATTTGGTCTCGGAGGTGTGGAATATTTAGATTCTACTGCCCTCAATTATAAACGTTCGACTGAACCACCAGTGGAATAGAACGCGCCCACGATCTGGCCAGCCCATGCTGCTCCGCCTATGCTGCTCCACCGACCAGCGACAATGTTGCAAAACACGATGCTCCGGTTATGCTCATGGACCGTAGGTCCTTGTCCACCAAAAACTTATAAAAGGAGGAGTCCTCCAAGGCCCTTTTTACAAAATTCATCAACCCATCTCCACTTGAAATTGAGTCTTCCTTACAACTTCCAGTTCCGATCTCTCTCCATACAAAACATCAACCCATCTCCACTTGAAATTGAGTCTTCCTTACAACTTCAAATTCCGATCTCTCTCCATACAAAAACATAACGATCCCTCAACACCTACTCACCTCACACTCTCCCCCACAACATGCCAATGCCATCCCAATCCACCCTCTCGACAATGGCCCCTCCCACCGCCTTTTTATATCCGCTACCTACTTTGCCCCCATCACCATCAACTCCCAAGTCTACCCCTCCGCAGCCCACTACATCCACTCCCAAAAATTCACATCGGATCCCGCAACCCAGTCTCGGATCCGTCTTGCCGAAACCGGTGAACTGGCGGCCAAGATGGCTCAAGAGCACGCATTCTATTGCCGGGCTGACTGGTCTAAAGTAGAGGAGAAAGTGATCCGCAAGGCACTGGAAGCTAAATTCACCCAACATCCCATATTGCGCGATCAGCTATTAGCCACTGGGACGCAGGAATTAGATGAGCAGGCAGCAAACGGGATTCCTGTGCGGTATCTGATGAACACCAGCTCAAATTCAGCGGGAAACTGTCTTGGCGTCTCGGAATGCAACATTCCAACGCTCCATATCGGTTGTGTGATCTTCATATATTCGTCGAGCCTACGCTTTCTTTTTGTATATACCCATTTTCCTTGTATATTCCTTTCGTTTATACCACTTATTCTTATGTAAAATTTGTACATCATCGTTGCTATCAATACTACTTGTTTTTTCCAAAAGTGAATGATCATATCTTGATTTGGCGATATTATCAAACCCATGGTGCATTCAGGCATCTGTTCCTTTGTTTAACATTGACGAATTTACTTAACTGGTTCAGCACAATTTGGGAATGTTTGCGCTGCATAGGCCGATATTCGACAATCGTCGGTTCGTACATCCATTCGAGCTCGGCGGCGGAGTCAGTCTTGCGTGGGAATCTGCCCGGGCTACAATGATCTTGGACAGCGCAGCAACCGGGACACAACTGATATCTGGGAGCTTTTGCAAATCCGTCTTGCCTTGAGAGATTAGGCTGCTATGGAAATAGGGAATACACGTATGCGCATGCAAAGAATGCTGCATCTGCGCGGGGATGTGCAAGCAGGCTTTTGGGATACATTAGGGTTCCCGCTGGACAACCTTGCTGCAGTTGCCTCTTCTTGTCCCAGAACAAAGTGTACACTGCCTCGGGAAAATTTTGAACAAACACGAACATCATTTCCTCTAATTGAGCATAGCTGGTCTTTCAGTCCTTCCCCCCTGAAGGTTGGGGAGGGCTACGTATACGACTCTGGCGTGAGATGCATGACATATTCTATTATTCGAGTACGGACTATATGGAGATGTGGATATGGGGGGGGATATCATGTATAATTTACAAAAAAATGGACAAGATCAATTAATCCTCCTCCTTTTCACATTTCTTCAACTTTTCATGTCGTTTCCAAGCATCCAACCGCGTAAACCTGGTCGAGCAGCGCGAACATTCAAACGGTTTATCTTCTGAATGCACGCTAGCATGACGCGAGAGGTCATGGGCGCGCGTGAATGTGTTGTGACAGGTCGGGCAGGTGAAGGGTCGAGGGCGGTGTGGGTCGTGGGTTCGAGGTGGGCGGTCAGATTGAAGCGGGCGGGGAAAAGGTATTAGTGCAGAATGGGCATGGATGTCGGATGGAATCGGAAGGTTGGGCTGATGAAGGGGTGTCCTAGGTGTGGTGGGAATGTCGGGGTGATTGCGGGGAGTGGAGGCCGAGGAGGTGATCCGCTGTCAGAAGTTGGACATGTCCGGAATGTTCTTGTATCCATTCCAATTTAAAATCTTCGCGCATTGTCCTTTGCATCGCAAGGCCCAAGGGTTGTTCCTGATACTCCGACTGGGGTAGTCCCGTCAAAGATAGAAATGGCTGCGAAGGTACGATACGCTGTTGCGAAGTCAGCAAGCTTGCGACGTCCCGGGGAGGAGCCAAATCAACCGGGCGTGTTGCAGGTACGATGCGGGTGCAGAGTGTTTCGACAATGCCCATACGTTCGAGGCTATCCAGGGCGTCATCAATCGAGGCCGATTCCGGGGTTGGCATGCAAGCTGTGGTCTGTGGATAGGCTACCGAGTTGATGAGTGGGGGAAGTTGAGGGTGATATGGCTGTGAGAAGGACGAGGAGCGACGCATCTCATTCAAGATGGGCTGGTGGTGGCATGGGCGACGTTGTTATGGAGGGTCCGGTGCTCAAATCCATTCCCTCGTCCATCTGTTCGTCCAACTGGCGCTGCCATGCTGAAATATCATCAACCGTCCACATTCGCTTGCCG
Source organism: Phlyctochytrium arcticum (assembly GCA_025602905.1). Taxonomy (NCBI): domain Eukaryota; kingdom Fungi; phylum Chytridiomycota; class Chytridiomycetes; order Chytridiales; family Chytridiaceae; genus Phlyctochytrium; species Phlyctochytrium arcticum. Next base: position 24,022 of record JAHLKI010000065.1, read on the forward strand.
GTGAAGGAGTCTTGCAATGCTACTGGTTGAGGTTGGCGAGGAGACTGCCGCGCAAATTGCCTTGGTTCTCCTCCAGATGGTGTGAGGGAATCATGAAGGGGGGTACCTATCAGCGGCGACTGGGATGATATCGTCGGGGGGCAGCTGCCAGGACCATGGCTCTCCAGAAAGCATCGTCGTCGGTGCCCGTTCCAGCGGGGGATGACGGCGGGAGTGGGTCCTCCGTGGTTGTTGTTATATCCATGCATGGCTGTTTCCGCTGGCGATGGGTGGGAACTACTGAGGAGTGAAATAGTGGGTGACGGGAGGGTGGTAGGAAAGTGTTGCTGGCAAAGATGGGTCCGGTTTCGGGTGATTCTTGTTCTAGTGGATGATGTGGAGCGTAGCCGTTGACTGAGCGATGACCCGAATGATGTTGATACGATGCTGCTTGCGTTGAGTATTCGCCTGAATACAATCCAGAGTCAAAGTCGATGCTGCCACTGTCGGTCGCCGACCCACGCTTCCATGATCGATGTGTCTTCTAGTCCTAGTCCATACTTTCTTTCTGTCTGGTCTTTAGTTGGTTTGTTGGCGAGAGGATAGCTCTGTTCTAACGTCCGGCGGCGGGGTGTCTCTGGCTGTGTACTCGAGTATAAGTCTCCCCCGCCAAGACTCACGGTCAAAGGACAGCAGGCCGGTATCTTCTATTATGGAACGAACGTCGCCGTAGGAAAGCCCCGGTAGCCGATCCGCCGAGACGGTGGTATTCGATAATTCGATGCGGCTCAGGCTGCTGCTGCTGCGAAATGATTATGGGACAAAATGGAACATGAGTGACGCTGGAAATGGAATATTCCACGCGCGGTTCTGGAAAGGAATGTTCTACGGGCCCCAACGCCAGCCCTAGCTTCGGCTTCGGCGGGGTCGGCGGGGACATTTGGCATCAATTCGACAGGACGGTTTCAGGCTTGCAGTGGGGTATATTATTTTATGTTACAGATTCCAGATATCAACACACAGTTACGACGCCTATACACTAGGATATTAATCAGGACCCGAACAAAACAAGGGACCGGGAGCATCAGAGAAAACTCGAGTACATGACTAAAGCTACGGCAGCATCTGCTCAATGTTGCTGAACGGCCGGCCGACGGTAGCCCGGCGCTGATCCCAGTCAACGAGCAGTGGACGCTGCAACCGCGCAGCAACATCTCGGCTCACTAGCTCGCCAACAAAAGCGGCAGTCGCATTCTTTGCCAACTCTTGCCGTTCCACGTCAGTCAATTCATCTTGGCGAATGGCATCCAGCAGAGATTCGCGAGGAAGGAGTGCCAGGGCCTCGGGTAGTGTGCTGCACGCTGAGGAAATCTGGTCCGGCTGGGCGTAGAAAATGGTCTGAAAGTCCGTGGCTGGCAATCGGGCGGTAAGCAAGTCAAAAGCTGGGCGAGACTTGCTGCAGTCCGGATAGTGGAACAGAGTGAATCGAGGTCGTGCCATTTTCGCTAATGTTTTCAAAAGTGTCAAGTCAAGGTCTGATCGTTGTGTCGTTCGATGAGCGAGATACTCGGCGGGGGAGATACACAGACACCGATTATTTATGTGACAGACGACTCAGATCCTACATGATCCCGTTATGGGTTGTTCTTTGCGGCCTTCTTCTTCGCCACTGCCACTCGTCGCCAGGCGCTCTGTCACCTCTGTGGCGACGGCCATGCAGCCAGAGAGTGTCCGAACCCTGGACCCTGGCACGTCCGAATCATTTACCCAAATCCGGAATTTGAGTTTGCTCTCCTTTGAAGTTCCCAGTTTTTGCCAGGCCCATTTACCGAGAGGGCCCGTATATACCTCCAACGGAATCTGACCTTTCCCAACCCACCCAAGTCCACTGGACGGGTAGATCAAGACCGAGCACCTTCCACCCCAACTTTTCCAAGAGCGATTCAGCAGCCATGTCGCCGGGGGAACTGAAAAGACCCTTTAAAGAGGACGAGGTGCCAAAAGCGCAACCTATTGCCGATCTGAAGCAAGAAGATACGCAAGTCCAAATTGCAGAGGAAAAATATGAACAGCAAAATGAAGCCCTGCATGCACCCAAGCGCATGCGAAAGGGAGAAGACAATACCGAGGTACGCTACTATAAGACATGCTCATACTCTTCATCTGGCCTAATGGTATAACAGCACGCCAGGATTGTGGAGGAAACTTCGATACGCAGAAAACGATGGCTGGCACAGAATCGTCATCTGTTTGAGCCGGTTCTTCCCGAAAAAAATTACTTTACTCGCATCACAGAGACAAATTTGGGTCCGACTGTACCCATGAGGTTGTTGGATCAGCCACCTGGTGTCAAAGCTACCATGAAAGATTACCAATTACGAGGGGTACGTGGTGCATCACTTTAATATGGACCAGGGATTCATATTGATACACTCGTGCAGTTAAGTTTTCTGGTCAATACCTACGAAAACGGAATGAGTGCGATTTTGGGTATGTTGTTCGTGCCTAACTGATGTGCATCTCCCGTACTTATGTATCACCCGACAGGTGACGAAATGGGTCTTGGAAAGACTCTTCAGACCCTGTCCCTCTTCTCGCATCTTGCTTCAACCCACAACATCCGGGGGCCACATTTGGTGGTCGCACCGCTGTCCGTCCTCTCCAGCTGGGTGGCCGAAACTGCGCGGTGGACGCCAGAGTTTCGAACCATGTTGTTTCATGGTGGCGTGGACGAGCGAAACCGCTTGAAGAGAACCTCTTTAGAGGATGCTGCGGATATTTATGTGACGAGTTATGAAATGTTTGTCGCCGAAGCTGGTTGGTTCAGGACGTTCCGCTGGCGTTATGTCGTACTCGATGAGGGCCATCGCATCAAAAATGAAGATACCCTTGCAGCAAAAGCCCTCCGCGGTCTGTCTTCACAAAATCGATTACTCCTTACCGGAACACCTTTACAGAATAATTTACATGAGCGTAAGCCCAGACGAGTTGTGCTACGAGCCTTATCAATGTGCTTAAACTTTCTCTCGTAGTTTGGGCTCTGTTCCACTGGTTGTTCCCTGAAGGTATGGGTAGCAGTGTGGCAGTTTTTGCGCCCGTATACTAACTGCGTCTTCCCCAGTGTTCACGAGTATGACCGTCAAGAAATTTAACGAGAGTTTTGACCTGACCCGTGGAATGTACGACATTGGTATGCTCAACAACTGCCGCCGGTTGCTCGAAACAATCATGTTGCGCCGTATGAAATCACACGTCGATTTCGACATTCCGCCAAAGGAAGAGCTGACCCGTAAGTTCCATCACCCTTTCTTTTTCCCATGGATATGAATCTCACACTTTTTTTTGAAAAATCAGTTTACGTACCTCTCTCCGACATGCAGCGCTTCTGGTATAAGCGGCTCCTGACCCGGCTCGACGCGCCTACCCTTACTGAGGTCATGACCACCACGCCCAATGCAGATGGTACAGTAGACGAGAAACATGGCAAACGGGGAAGGAAAGCGGCGGCCACCACGATGACAAATATGGCACCAGCAGAAGCCGGCAGCGACTGGAAAAAGTTGATGAACTTGGTCATGCAGCTGAGGAAATGTTGCAACCAGTACGTCCCTCGCTCAAATTTTAGGTCTAGTCCTACATTTCTAACTGATGATTTTCCCACAGTCCTTATATGTTACCGAATTCAGAGTCTGAACCGGTAAGTCTCCTTTTTTTGTGACTGCCGACATGTGAGGCTGATCGGGCTTTATGCTAGTTTGTCACTGCGGAGGATATTGTGTATGCGTCGTCCAAAATGGTTCTTCTTGATAAACTGATTGTTCATCTACGCGCCAACAAACACCGTATCCTCATCTTTTCTGGTTTCACAACCATGCTGGATATTCTCGAAGACTTTATGCTGTTTCGCAACATTCCCTATTGTCGTCTTGACGGAAACACGAGTCGCACGCGTCGAAACCTCGACATTCGCTTGTTCCAGCACCCAAACTCTCCGTACGACGTTTTCATCATTTCTACACGCGCAGGAGGTCTCGGCATCAACTTGACTACTGCCGACACGGTCATTTTCTTTGATAACGACTGGAACCCGCAGGTGGATTTGCAGGCTTTAGCTCGTGCGCATCGGATTGGACAAACCAAACCCGTCAAAGTATACCGGTTAGTCTGCCAAGACACAGTTGAAGAACAGATGCAGAGTCGTTTGCATAAAAAGCTCTACCTGTCTGCCAAAGTCACCGAAGACATGAACGATCCTAGTGCGCTCGCCCATGAAGAACCCCGTTTGTCGACGGGAGAGTTGATGTTGATGTTGCGACGCGGCATGCGCGCTGTCACCCGTCTCTACGATGATGCGGCGCAGTTTAACCGGGAACCCATTGAAGAAATTCTCCGACGGTCCAAGGAACGGCAAATTGAAGTCGAGAAGCGCGAAACGACCAGTGTTGTCGTGAGTGTCAATGAGGATGTACCTGTCTCGTCGGGCGGAACGACGGGGACCACTTCCCCTACTCAAGCGATCGCTCCCCCCGCCGAGGACGATTTTATTCTGGAAGGAATGGAACAGATCAAATCCCGACTCTTTGAAGGCGTGACTGTCCATAAATCCCACAAGACCATTGGTGACGAGTGGCAGGAGATGAAAGAAAAGCGGGCACGACAGGAGCGTGTTGTCAAGATTGGGGCGCATTCAGTTTTGAAGGAGACGATTGGATGTGGAGAATGGGAGGCTCGAGCGACGTTTACGGGGTCGGGCACGAGCGTGGAACCTGCGCCCAAACGAGAACGACGAAAATTCGGCCACGAAAAGATTTGTCATGAATGTATGGACGAGAAACCCACTCTGGACTGCTCACTCTGTCCCCGCGCCTACCACAAAAAATGCACTCCCCAGCAACTCGGTATGTGGGGTTTTGTCTGCCCCCAACACGCCTGTGTCCTCTGTGACCGTAAAGCCGCTGCGGCGGGCGGCATGCTGTTCCGGTGTCACTGTTGCGCGGTGGCCTTTTGCGAAGACTGTCTTGATTTCGACAAGATTTTACCTATGGGTGATACCCTCCCCGAACTTCAACTCCTTGGCTACGGTAAAGTCATGCAGGCCTATTTCATTCGGTGTGCCGAGTGTGTCGCGTATTATAATGCCAATCCGGATAAACTGGCTATCATGGAAAAGGATACGGAGCAGAATCGGGCACGGCTTGAACGTGGCGAATCGGATTATGATGAAAAGGCCGAGGCTGCTGCGCTGGCCCGAAAGCAAAAAGGTACATCTTTTTTTTTTGGTTACAGGAAGGTGGAGCTAACAATATGTTTTTCTTCAATTAGCTCTACAAGCAAAATCCAAAAACTCTCACAAAACAACCATCAAAAAACCTAAATATATTCCCAAGACTCCTAGCAGGTGGGTCATGCCGGACGCTGTCTCGGCAACTCTGCCTCCACCACGGAAACCCAGGGCACCACCTAAAGATCGGAGTGCTCCGGGTAGTGCTCCGGCTAAAATATCTGTTGGTGTCGCTGCCTTTACGTCCAGTCTTACCCCTGGTGTCGCCGTAACTTCCAGTGTTGCCCCTGATGTCGCCGTGACTTCCAGTGTTGCCCCTGGTATCGCCGTTTCCAATGGAACCCTTGGTGATGCCGCCGTTCCTTCTAATGTTACCCCTGGTGTCGCCGTTTCCAATGGAACTCTCGGTGTCGCCGCCGTTTCTTCCAACGGTGTTTGAAGAATGCTCATATTGTTTTTTTGGGATCATTTTTTCGCGTGTACATGTGCTTTTTTGCATAGTTTTTTATTATTTACTTTCCAAACAAGTGTAATTAATAGAATTGGAAAGGGCAGGTTACTTGCACAATAAATGAAGGGAGGGAGATAAAGATGAGGGGGAATAAGGACCCTTGGGTTTGGGAGGGGAATGTGAGGGATGGGATTTGGTAAATATACGCATGTTCAGTGTTCGAGCAGTGGACGTTGGGGCGTTTTTTACTTGGTAAGGTTGGAGATGACGGCTTGCGTGAACTGGGTGTTGGTAGCCTTGCCGCCCAAATCACCAGTGCGTGCCTGTGGGGAATGACAGGTTATTTATCATCTTCTCACGACGTGATGGAAAGAAAATGGAAGACTTACGTGGTTCTCAGCAATGGTCTTGAGGACAGCCTGCTGGATGCTATCTGCGTGGGCATCCATCTTCATGTGTCGCAACATCATGACGGCGGACAACAACAAGGCCGTTGGATTGGCCAAGTCCTTTCCAGCGATATCGGGGGCAGTACCGTGAACACTCTCAAAGATGCTAGCCTTCTGGCCAATGTTTCCGGAGGGAGTCAAACCGAGGCCACCAATGAGGCCGGCGCACAGGTCAGAGAGAATGTCACCGTAGAGGTTGGGCATGGCCATGACGGTTGATGAGAACTTGGTGGGGTCTTGGACGATCTGGAGGCAGACACGGTCGAGAAGGACATCGTCCATCTTGATGTCAGGGTAGTCCTTACCAACTTCTTGGGCGACTGAGAGGAAGAGACCGTCAGCGAGTTTCCTGTTGCAACGGTTAGAGATGGCCAAATAAAGGAAGCATTCAAAAGGTGGCTTACTGAATGTTGGCCTTGTGCACAATAGTGACGCGGTCACGGCCAATAGCACGGGCGTACTCGAACGCGTAGGTGGCGCATCGTCGGGAAGCTTCTTCGGTAATCAGCTTGATACTTTGCACAACGCCATCAATGACAACGTGCTCGATTCCAGAGTACTCTCCCTCCGTGTTTTCTCGGATGAGGACAGTGTCGACGTCGTCAAAGGGAGTTTTGTATCCAACAATGGACTTGCAGGGTCGGACATTGGCGAAAAGATCAAACGTTCTAAAATTTGTCGAGGACTCACATCAGCTCTGTGCACTCATTCAGCTATCATGAAACTACATACCGACGCAAAGTCAAGTTCATGGAAACGTGACCCTTGCCAACTGGGGTGGCCAATGGTCCCTTCAGGGCGACCTTGTTTTTGTTGATGGAAACGAGAGAATCGTCAGGAATGGTGGTCTTTCCGTCGCGGAGAATGGGGTAAACATCCACAGATTCCCAAACCACTGGGACCTAGATCGTGCATCATTCAGCTAAGGGTTGTTTTTTCGGATCTGGGGTCTTGATCTACTTACACCCTGGGCCTCGAAAATGCTAACAACAGATTTGGAGATCTCGGGTCCGATACCATCTCCAGGGATGAGGGTCACTATACGCTTTCCGTCCTGGTAAACCAATCAGTCAAGTGTAGACAGATTTTATGAAGGAGGAGGTATACCGCGGTGTAAGCACCCTCGCCAGTAGCAGAAGCGAAACCACGGCGAACAAGAGGCGTTGTCTGGAAATTACGAGTAAATCAGTTAAACTCTAGGCAAGAGTTCAAGGTGCCAGGACGACTTCTAGTCGCCCGGCATCGTTGCAATCATCACATACCTGGCGGGCAGCCCGGGCGAAAGCGTTTCGGAACATCTTGCAGAGATTCTGAAAAGATCTTGAGGGTAAATCGCAAAGTCAGCAGTTCCAGAGGCACAGATCTTCCTACCGGTAGAGGGGAGGTTGGATATAGATAATCCGAGGAATCGCCAACGGGGTGAAGGATGCGATTTGAGTTCCGGTTTCGTTTCTGCAAAACACCAAATTCCGGTGGAGGGTGGATCGAGGGTGCTCGCCTTAACCGGCTCGAACAGTTAGGGCTCGCAGATGACAATCCGAAATTCCATCGCCCTTCGGAGTTGAAAGTACTCTTTGGCTGTAAAGATAGCCGTCTGCCACCATGTCTGCCGCGGATGAACCCCCACCGCCATTATCGCCGCTGTCACCGAGGGAAAAGGAACTTCCAAAACCAAAGGTGGCAGTCAGAGTGCTCAAAACTAACTTTCAAGATCCAAAAGGACCAGCCTTTGGTCTTCAACTGGAGGTATGTATACTTTCTCAAAAACAGAGTTCCAAATCACGCACTGACATCTTGCTTAATTCAGACGATCGGACCCCCCTTCACTACCACCTTTAGCGCCCCGACACGGACCTACTTTGAATTGGAACGACTTCATCAGTACATTTGCCGTTTATATCCTGGCCACATACCCACCTCTCTGCCACCTCTCCCTTCCCGACAAGAGGATGTTGCTAGCTTCAAGATCCGAATACGCGAATGGATATCTTCCTTGATGAATGAATACGGGAATGCGCCAGGCATCGTTCTCTTTGCCGAGAGTCAGTTCGAGGTAAGGGTTTCCGGACGAGTAGCACCCTGTTGACAGATGCTCATACCTTGGATCCATCAACTCAGTTCTTTCCACCGGATGACACGCCCCAGTTAAAGAAACCCACGAGTGCAGGTGGCGGGATACTTCGTGCACTGACGGGCGGGCGTAACGTGGCCAAAGAAGTTGATGCCTTTTTCGATTCTGCCAAAGTCACTGCCAGTACGGCAAACACGGCGCTGTCGACGTGTGCACGCGTCGGGGACAAAGTTGCTAGGCTGGATACTGGTATGTGCCCCTCCCGCAACAGCGTAACACAGCTGATTAAGTTTATTTGTTTGACAAAAGAACTGGCAAAAGATTGCGAACAAGTGTCATCCCACATGAATGCATTTGCTCTGGTGGAAGACAAGTCTGTTATCAGGTAAGGCTTCCTAGTTGACTATCGGCATAGACAAATGGACTAATTATGTTGTCTGATGCGCAGCGCATGTAAACGATTAGGGCGGGCGTTTGCAGCAAGTGGAAATCTGCACACTGAACAGGCTACATTTCTCTCGGGCAGCTTTGTCGAGGAATGTAAAAAGTGTCTTAAAGACACACAAACCGCGCAGGTACGTCCCTCTCTGATATAGTCTGGTGAAAGGCCCCGATGAACCAAGTCTGGAACCATCACAGGCCGCTCTCGATCACCGCTTTGCGACACTGCAAGAGTATGACAGTTCTTGCAAGCTTACTCAGAGGAAGCTGGTCGCGCTAGATAAGATCAGGTCATCGTCAAATATCCGGCAAGATAAAGTGGATGCCGCTTTGGAAGATCTTCAAGAGGTACATCCACTTCTCGACACTTGCGATGAACCGCCTCTAAAGCAAATCTACCCTATTTTAGGCAAAAGAAGAAGAATCCAAGGGCCGTCGATCGTTCCGGACAATCTCTGAGGTGCTCCGTCCTGAATTTGAAAAGCACTTGGAGCAGCAAGAGAAGGATATTCAAGTTGTCATTGACCAGTATGTCAACGAGCAAATACAGCACTCGACGAGACAGCTGGAGGTCTTTAAGGCTGCCTTGAATGATATTTCATTGCTGGATGAACGTATGCGGTATCCCGAGAACCTCTAAATTTAATCCCTTCTTTGTATATACTTTTGATTTATTGAATAATGGTTCATGCGAAGTGAAAAGATGATGATGTCTACTCTACTTTACATGTACTTCTATCTGGCTAATGTGACTTAACCTAGCTTGCAGACATCTTCGGATACGATTTCGCCAATTTCAAACTCGGCATCTACATCAACAATCACCCCAGCCTTCTTGAGAACGCGTACGCACTCGTTGATGACCTTGGTGCTGACTTCACGCGTGTCTTTGGGATACTGAACACCCGCGAACCAGGTATCAACATCAGCGGGGGGTAGATGGAACTTTTCAGCTACGTATTTAGTCGAAATGCCATCCGTCTTGTGGGAGTAGAATTCATGCGCAAACCGCGTAGTAACATCGAGGAAGTGTTGGAGAGCCGTTGGTTCTTTCAGAACCTTTTCCGTTGCTGCGAAAAGGAAAGCAGGCCATGGAGGGGTAATGTTGGACAAGTGGTGGAGTTTTCCAGAATCGTAGTATGGCTGGAAATTGGGATCAGTTACGACGGATGAGTTGTCCGATAATGCGTAGACATACCTTGGTCATGATGCGCTCCCACAGAAAGACATCGATTTTCCCTGATGTAACGCCTTCCACCAGGCCAGTAATGTTCTTCAACTCGACAAATGTGAAAGGGTCATCCCCTCCCAAAGTTCCCAAAGCAATGCCGTCTTCAGCAAACCATCCCATCTTATCGGCCAACACATATGGAATGAGATGGCTCCCGCTTCCATACCGCGAGATGCCGATCCGCTTACCCCGGAGGGCAGGCCACGCCTCCTCCCCAGCCTCGCGAGGCAAGTTTCCGGCCGTTGCAGGATTGGACGCTATTGACCACGTAAGGGGCGATTGGACGTAGGTACCAATGATGCGCCAAGAGGGGCGGTTGTTTACAATATTGGAGATTAAGCCTTCAGTCAGCGCGATAGCAACATCGATTTCCCCGTCGTTGAGCTTGTTTGTCATCTGCAGATATGGACGCATGTCAGATACACTACTTTATGCCGTTTCAAATGGGTAGCAGGTACTAACCTCACCGGTTCCGCCGGGACAACTGACAATCTCCACCTCCAAACCCTTTTCCTGGTAGGCATCGGCGGCCAGGGCCTGATACAGTGGGGCCGAAAAGTGTTCTGGAACACATCCTACTCGGATCTTTTCCACGAGCACTTGCTCTTGCTGTTGCTTCTGGCTCATACTTCCTGGTACTCAAATGCAATATCCCAGCTGATGCTGCTGCTATGATCTTTCGTACTAATCTCGTCGCCCGTCCCAATTGATCAAAACCCCCTACCTGGTAATGACAGTGTGGCGCGGGCTCAGCACGGTGTCGAAACCCGAACGCTTTGGCCCAAACAATTCCAACAACAAGCCCACCACGTTGCGAAAGTTGCCATAAGATCCGAGGCGCACTCAGCGTAATGCGGCGTGGCCACCCTGCATCGAACGATGAACATCCTCAAGATCTCTCGGGCTACTTGGAAGAGCATGCACGCTTAAACCATCCCGACAAGCTAATCCCTCAAGAAACTCTGTAATGGGGGAAACTCAACAGGGCGCAATCAAAGCAGACTCCAACTTGCCCAATAACCCACCGATCCGCCGCCTGCATGGCTCCCATTCTGATACATCGGCTGCCAGTCCCTTTCTTTCGGTACATACTCCTTCTATAGACACAGCCAGTAGTCCTTGGACGGCACTAAACCTAGCTGCTTCGCGCTCCAAGTCAGTTACAATGGACGGAGGAATAGCGGGCTCCTGCCCTGAACCCTCTAGCCCGCTCAGTAATCACCAGGCGCGGTTACTGGATGAGGAGGGGAATCCTTTTACCAATAGCGCCAAATCCCGAATGATCCCTTCCTCATACAATCAGGCATTTACCGCGTATCGTGATGGCGGACGTGTCGTGTCAGGACATACAGGGGGGGTGCCGTCGTCCTTGGGAAGCGGCATGAATGCTTCCAACTCGCGATATCGGCGCGGAATGTACAGCCGAATGGACCACTTTGATGCGGACGAAGATGATGAGGATGACGACGACAGTCAGTTTTTCTCCTCCATGATTCGCATGCGACGTGCCAGTCTGAGTCGTAACGGGGGAACGATGGGAAATCCGGGTGGGGAAAACATTGGGGCGACACGTACTGGTACGGATGATTTAATGACATCTGGACGACGAACGCCGCAACCTTTGCGGCATAACCGGTCTACGTTATCCATTCAAGTTGGATCAGTGGACGATGGAAATAGATTATCCCGCAGCCAAAGCCTGACGGGGCGAAACGAGAGAGGCGATATGGACACGAGTAGTCCAAAGAGCACGGAAAGTTTCCGGAACGCGCGACGCGAGTCAAATGCAATGATGATGGATGCTGATGTGGGTGCAAGATCCACGACTCTATGGCGGTGGACGGATTTGCTGCCCCGTCTAGGAGGAAGAGTGTGTCTGGTGCGTCAACAAAATCATTGAATCGCATCGCGGCTCTGTTAAAGGTATGTCAACATTTCTTAATTGTTCTGATCAGTGCGAGCCTGACGAATTAATGTGCCGTTAGGAGGAAGCCAAGCCATTCGACAAAGAAATTGCTCATGAAAAAGCCGTCAATCAAAGTCTTCCTCACCTTTCCGGCAGCCTGAGCCTAGGATCTTTTGACTCTATGCTCAACGACGATGAAATGGAAGAACTGGACGAAATCGTAGGGGAAGACACTGAATACGATAGATTACAAGGAATGTCCCCTTCTCGAAGAGCGTCAATTTCTGCTCGCCAACAAGTTGGAAACCGAGGGATGCCGTCAGGCTCATCACGCCCTTCGACTGCTCCTAGCAGCCTACCTAATGTTCCAACCACTCCTCGGACCGATCGCTCCATGGTCCTGCCAATGCCCGACACTGACCGGCTGCAAAGTCGGGAATCGACACCGGAGACGTTTGCGGCTGCTGGACAGCCGGTTACGCCTGGCGGGTCGGGCGCAGCTGTAGTACCTGTAGCTGTGCGTGCGGTCGCCATTCCCAATTCTGCATTGAAGGACCCAGCGACCTATGTCTCCCATTCATCACGACTTAATCCCGAAAACAGCGTAAGTGGGGGATCGCATACTTGGTTGTCAAGTACATGACTAACAGCCTGGATAGTTCCTGTCTAAACAATATGAAATGATGCTGTCATCTCCATCTTTATCACCTGTTCACACTATACACGGCAGCGCATCTCCATCAGGCTCTGAACGGAAAGGCAAACGAAAACGTGAGTTTATATGGAAATCCGTTTGCTGGCAACTTTGCAAATACTGACCTTTCAACTCGCCTAGTATCAGTCTCTGGGGACACAGATCGTTTCGAGCCCTACATGAAAAAAGTGCACCGGATGCCCTCATCACCCACTATCCACTCACCTACCTTCAACATGTCCCACAATTTCCCAATGTCCCTGGGATCGTCCGGTTCAAATTCATCTTCCCATCAGCCGTACCGGATGGCGACACCGCCGCCACCCATTTCACTCCCCTACCCTCTCGTCTTTCAACGTCAACGGAGCCCTAGTGTATCAAGTCAATCCAGCGGAACAGGCAGCATGTGGGGCGTTGAGCGCACCACTGCCGCCGCGGGATCGTTACCCGCAGTCATGTCTCACAACCGATCTTCAACACCCTCATTCAATTCCAATCAAAATACCACATCGGCGTCGGCGTCGGCCATGATGGTCTCGAATACCCCACCCCCATCGTCGAGTCTAGGAACGCCGCCTACGCAATCACATCATCTTTCGCATTTGGCGGCTGTCCAGGGTCTCGCTGTCCCGCCGCCCAGCCCCAGATCACTGGGTCAAATGTTGAATTTGACGGGAACGCAAGAGGGATTTACCAAAATGAGCATCACCGAGTAGTATTCTACATCATCCAATTCTACATTTGTATATAATCGTTGGACTATCACAGCCATTGGCCAGCAGTCTACAGTAAATTTTCTACGATCTATCAAAAAGAAAGTCTGGAAATGGAAGAGCATTCGTGGCAGCCTCGGCCAACTCGAACGCAATCACATTCTCCCGTGAAACTTGACAGACATGTTCCCCTCTCCAACTTAATCCGCACATCTCGATTAATCTTGTCAAACCCGCCCAAATCCCACTCTTCATGCTCATGCTCGGCCATAAACTCTTTTAAAGGTTGTTTAAGGGTTCCCCGAGTACTGTTTTTCCTTATCCAATCCTACATTTGTATATAGAGTAATCATTGGTCTATCTGGGCCAGCAGTCTACAGTAAATTCTCTACAATCTATAGATCTAGTCTTACGATGCGGCAGCCTTTTTGGCCTCCTCTGCCAACTCGAATGCAATCACATTCTCCAAGCTGTCCTCATGAAACTTGACGGATATAGGTCCCCGCTCAAACTCGATGCGCACATCTCGATTGATCTCCTTCCGAAATCCACCCAAATCCCAAGTGATTCCTTTGCTCTCATGCCCAGCCATAAACTCTTCCAAAGGTTGCTTGACGACAACCTCCACATGCTCAAATCCCTTGGCAATCGGCTGCCCAACTTTGGGCATGGGCAACTCTACGACATCCACGACCACCGGTTCCTTAGTGACGGGATCGGAGACCCGGACGGCATACTCTGGCCGTAACTTGAATGTAGCAATCAGCCGGCCGTTTATGGGTGCTTCGACCAGGCAGTGACCGAGTTCGAGAAGATGGGAGCGGTGAGCGATGTATTGGTCTTCTGTTTCGACGCGGTAGCAGATATGGTCAATGGGCGACGAGGGCAGGCCGGTCTTGTGGAGATTGCTCAGGATCCGGTTGAGGAAGGGTGGGGCCTCAGTCTCGAGGAGGGTATGGAAGGCGTTGGTGGAAGACATGTTTGCGGAGGTTCTGCTTTCCAGGGAGTCTTTCCGTGGCCAGTAGAATCTCACACCCCTCCACCTTCCCACAACTCGACGAACTCGCCAAAGATGACAAACCCATCACGTGATATAATCTCTCCTAAATGGGGTAAAGTATGGAGACATTGGAGAAGACGTTGGCGAAGAGTCTAGAGGGAGCAAGTTGAAGGCAACAAGAGTGCAACAGACAGACGCCAAGTTGAAAGGCAGGATAGACATGGCCGCCCAGAAAGACCCCTCACCACCAGCAGCAACTACCACTCCCAAAGCCGAGGCCGACCCCGAAGACGAAAACTGGGGCCTCCATGACGACGAAGACGACGACAATAATCGCCACCCTCCTGTTCACAAACCCGGCGAGCAGCCTATAACTTCGCCGTACAATCCGCCTGTTCTTCCAGACTGGGGGACGACGTATGGGGATTGGAATTTGGAGGGTGATGAGGCGGGCGGCGACGAAGACCCACAGGACGAGACTTCGTACGAAGACTTGCTGGATCAGGAGGAGGCTGCCAATGCTACTACCACTGCTGCTGCTGCTGCAACCAAGGGGGAGATAGAGACTGCTACTTCTGCTGCGGCTACTGGATCAAGTACGGAGCCAGTCACTTCGACACCGCAACTACCACAAGTACCTCCGTCAAAGGTTCAGTCATATCAGCCACAACAACAGCCACAGCATCCACAGCAACAGATGCAACAGGGGGGATGGCGAGGAGGTGCACGGGGTGGATCTAGGGAGGGTAGACCATACCAAAGAGGCAGAGGAGGCAACATGCAAAGGGGCTACCACCCGAGAATGATGGAACAGCAGCAAGGCATGTACATGCCCAATGGTGGCATGATGCCCACCGGGTTTCCACCCCACATGCCTGCTGCAGCATCCCGAGGAAGAGGCGGCCGCAAGATTTATGTCAACCCGGCAAAATTGGATCGTCTACCTCCAGACCTGGCTCAGGCCGCTCGGCTCATTCTTCTCCAACAGCAATCTCAGGCTTCGGGCGGGGTGGTGATGCGGCTGCTGCGGGGGGCTATGACCCCGACTCACCCGGCTTGAATGGCGATTACCGGGGGATTCCACCAATGGGAATGCCACATATGGGGCCGATGGGAATGCCAATGGGTATGCCCATGATGCCGGGTTTTGGTGGTGGTTCTTCAATAAGGGGACGGGGTGGCCGCGGCGGAGGACGCTACCCACCCAACTCTTATGGCTCTCATGGCATGGTACGTACATGGTGCACACATTTTTCTTGAGCCCGAACAAATTGAGGCTGAGGCGGAAAAAATGGATGAGCGAGATTTGGTGGAGCGGGCAATTTTCCAGAGGGAAATTGACGGATTCCCACAAGGCCCGCCGCACGAGCGAAGCCAGCGCAGGGGTAGGATGGAAAATCGACTCAAAGGGTGGGGGAGTTGATACCGTTCCGCCAAACCAGTATGTGGGAGGATCTTAGAACTATTCGATTGTTTCCTCACACTTAACAAAAAGTATAAGAAAAGACAGAAAACTAAACCCTTTCAATAGAACTCCTCGCCCTTTCCCAACCCCCTCGCCCTGCAACCCCGAAACTCCCAACCCTTTAAACGCCCCGTCGACTCTTTAATCGACCATACCCAGACTACACCGACTCGCTGCACAAAAACCTCGATCGGAGCCTCCTCCAGCAGTATCCGGTGGTAGTGATATGACTGCACCAGCACCACCAGGATGCACGGCTATTATCTCGAATTTGGGGGAGTAGGACGACCCGAGCGACCTTGGGAGGATTGAATGCGCCTAATCAAAGGGTATATATACATGACATTTCTTTCTCGTTTCTGATACTTTGTGTATTCATCTCGACTTCTGTACAGTACATTAAAATGAACCCCGACACCACGGCCGAAATCGGGTTACGGATCCGAATCGGCGAAAATATTTCGGAGGTTATATAACAAGTAAGTCCATTCCTTTGATTCCACACTACTCTTTTTTGCTCATCATTTTTGTTTTATAGGACGGAAATAGATGGGAGTCGGGTATCCATTGTTTTGCAATAGTTATTAGAGTGGGGCTGTATCTTTTTTTTAATGTGAATGTGGGACTTTTTGAAAGATCGGTTTTGGAGTATAGACGCTTGTTCGTTCCTGGGGGTCTGTATACATTGGGTGCATATCGCTGTTTTCGGGTATACGCCCCCAAGAACTTTCGCGTCCGAGGAAATGTGAAACGTGTAAACTATAACGTAATCACCGTTTTTCCCACGCCCCCTTTTCCCGTCTCTCTCCGCACACCTCCTACAAAGCCCGTCCCCCTCCCCACTCACCCCAAACACACTAACTGCAGCACTGGAAAAAGGTAATGCCCCGATATTTCCTATCTTGCGTTTAAAACTCATTTGCTTATAGATACAGTGGGAAGGGAGAGTTGTAGATATCCGGTCAACTTCCTAGCGCGGGTTGAACCAGCCCGCGCTTTGTGAGAGTTGCCCGGATACCAGAGCACAAGGCATCAACATTATCAACCGTCAATAAGCGTGATTACGGCTGGCTGCAAGCCGCCGAAGCGGAAAGAGAACGCCAAGCGACAGCATCGGGAACGATGAGCTAGACAGCAGAGGGACGCACTGGCAACGCGGGAAGGCAAAATAATGGCAAAAGCAAGCGCAGCCGCGCTGCCGCAGCAGCAGCTGCCCGGAAGGAGAAAGAAGCAGAAGAAAAAGAGCGCAAGAAAGGCGGCGAAGGAACTCAAGGCTGCCCAAGAAACAACAAGCTAGAAGGGAGCAAATATGCCAAGAACCAAAAGCGCGCTGGACTCCAGAGGACGTAGAGTAATGCAGCGATAAGTGGTGGGGTGGAAAAGTGTAAGGTTTGTACAAGGCAGGCCTCAAGTGTTTCAAATGCAAAAGAGAGACGGTGAGGTTGTTGCAACGATTCTCTAATTGCATTCTCGCTCACAGACAGATGCTTTTGCCCTTACAGAACGACCTTACCATGGCCATCGGGAGAGGAGCCTGCCCGACCCACTTGGCCGAGGACCCATAACGCTGTATATAACAGACACGCTGTAGAGTATAGGTAAAACATTCCAATTGATTCATATGAGAAACGATTATTGACACCGTCCATTCTAGGAATTCATGAGTGGGAGGAAGGACGGTACGGAGAGTCCGGTCAACTTTCTAGCGCGGGTGGAAGTAAGCTCGCGCCATGTGAGAGTTGACCGGATAAGTTCAAGTCTCATGAGCATTATCCGGCCGACGAACAATCCTGCGCGCTCATCACCGCTCTCCGGGCTCGATACCCTCAAGTCAAGACTTCAAAGCCCACGCTCATCATCGCTCTCCGTGGAGAGACGGAGCAGATTTGGCCAAAAACCGGCCCCAAATCAACCCCCCAACATCCCTCTTTCTCCTCTCTCTATCGCAAGTCAACTGATGAATTCCACGCAAGGATGAAGAGGAACAAGCAACAAAGTTCACACGCCTACCGTCGGTTCGTTTTGCACAAGCATACGTCGCTATCCCGTCCACCGAGTGTCCGCTAGACTTTATTTGTTAGATACATTGTATACTCAAAAAATAAAGTTGATTGTACAACCGTATTCGCTTAATGTGTGATCAGTTATCTGGGTTTGTAACAGTGTGTAATACGTGTTATAAGAAAAAAGTGTATGTGTGTGTGGGAGGGGTATCTCTACATTTCCAAAACAAAAAAGAACGAAGCATTGAACATAAATGCTAACACAAATAAAAATACAATCAAGAAAAAGAAATACAATATACAAAAAAAAACAATCACGACGAAATCGTGGTGGTCGTAGTAGTCGGCGTCTCACCACCAATAGGAGCAGGCGCCCAAAAATCCACCGGAAACTCCTGTCCAATGAACGACGTATTCAAATGGGTTCCCTCCTAGATTATAAAACGTCTCACGGTCTTGCTCGTACGAGTCTTCGGGGTACTCCCATTGACAAAGTGGAGGTGTACAATAATCTATCGCGTCCCAATCCTCTTCTTCTTCCTCACATTCGTCGTCGGCGTCGTCGTATTCAGAGTCGGAGGAGTCGGAGGGGTGGAACGAGTGGAGTCCGAGATCGGCGAATGCGTCGTCTAGGAGTTGGTCGACTTCGTTTTCGGAGAGGTTTGGGTTGGGTGTTGAGAGGGATGGAGGAGAGAGTCGGTGCTGGTGGTGGGGTTGTCGAGACAGCAGTCTGGGGCGTGTTCCGGGGAACTGTTGTTGTTTTCGGGGGATTGGGTGGTTGTTATGGGGTGGTGATTATCTCCAGAGGGTGAACTATCCGAGCGTGAGGATGCATGGGTGACGTGCGATAGTCGGGAGGGTGGATGTTGGGAGGATGAATACGACATGACTGGGCGGTCGCCGTTGAACTCGGTACGTCGACGGCGAGAAGAAGAAGATTGACGCTGGTGGAATTGGGCTAGGGCGCCCGACATGCGTCGCCGAGGTCGTCCGTGGGATCCGTGCCTTCGGGTGGTTTGTTTCCTCCCTGACCTCGTCATGGACTGCTGAGCGGCAGTCATGTAGTGCCTTCCACCATCGGAGATTTTGTTGCATCGCCTTTTTACTAATCGGTTGTCGTTGTTGTTGTCGGGAACTGTTGTTGTTGTTGAGGCAGACTGGTACCACATCATTTGTTGTTGGAGACTTGGCATATAACTGTTGATGGGGTACAAGCATTCTCGGCATCGGACGTGGTTGTGGTTGTTGCAGGGGTGGTCCTCCGGGGACAGATGGGTTGCTGCTGTGACCGCCATGAACTTGTTGCTGCTGCTGATTACTACTCGGACGCCGGTGTCGGGGTTGACGCGACTCACTACTATTTCCAGAATTGTAGAGGTGACCACTAGATCGAGCACTACTGCGTCGTGGTGGTTGCGGAGCATTTATACCCAATGCTGTTGACCCAAAGGTAAAGATTGATGCCGCTGATACTGTTGCGCACTCCGACTGCGTCGATGTGTCGTACTTTTCGTGCTGCTGCGGTTCTTGTAGGGAAAAGGGGTGGAAGGTAAACTCGTCTGGTGCTCTGAATCGGTGGTAGACATCATGACTATGGGGGATGGAGCAGCGGAATAGGGGGGTTGTGGTATGGGCGGTGGTAGCACCGACATGATGGAAAACACGCGAGTCGGTTGAGGAAGTCGTCTTGGCGACTGTTACGAGGGGGAAATCTCTTGGTGTTGAAGGTTTGCGACTGTGTAGGTGTTGTTGGAGAGCTTGTTTGTCGGGTGGTTTCGCTGTTATGGGTTGTTGCAGTGTATGGGGGGTGAATGGCTCAGAGGCTTCCACGGTAAATTCTCCGACCCCAGCCAAAATGGGATCAACTTTTCCTGGAATCCGTGTCGTCTTTTTCCTATACGCTTCACCTCCACACAATATCCAGAGTCCGTTCAAGCCCTCAAATCCTAATAGCCGTCGTGGTTACTGGAATTAGCTGTCAGTCGAGAATGCTTTTCTTGGAAAAAACGCGGAGGGACAAAAACCGCAAGGCTTTATTTATGACGGACGCTTCAACCCCAGCCGAGTGGCTTGGCCGCAGCCAATCAGCGGCCCTGAGTATAACGTAAGCGGGGGTCTGCTGACGTGGGCAACGTGAGAATCCTGAGAAACGGTGAACCCCCTCCTTGGCAGCGTTAACTCTGACTTTGTTTTGGTTTATAAGGGGTCGTTCAATTTACGGCGGCGGAGCAAAACATATATTCTGGAAACATCCTTTAGGAATATTAAATTTCTGTGTGTGCGTAAAACTCTGCGAAAGTCTTGTCCCGCTGTCCTCAACAATTACCCCACATTTGAGGAACAATTTGTCGTTGACGGAGCACAATGAAAAGAGACGTTGGGAAAAGATTTCAGTCTGGGAAAATATGTTTTTTGGGTCCTATCAAAAACTCTTGTTGTGAATCCAATCGGTATTCACATCCCATCTAAACCAACAATGTGAAAATAAGAGAAGTCTCTGTGTGCCACGACGCGAACATCTATTCGTATTTGAAAGTTCACTCATTTCACGCATTTGGACAAAATGTCAGACTTTTACCGCCATGCGCGTGGGGCTTGCCAACATTTTGACAGGCATGAAAGCCCTAGGATGCTGGCATTTGACAGTTTGGCATGGAACCAAATTTTTGCTTCTGCCGTACCGTTCAAAGGTTGCTCTGACACCAAGGTATCCCGATTCCTCTAATTTGACCGCGAGCTATCAACTGATCCGTTGCATTTATCGTCCGCATAGGCCCACCAACCACTCTCAAATCTTACTTTGCCCATCTCGGTAGTGAGCATTTCACCAATTTCACTACACTCTTTTCGGTCAATACTCTCCACATGGTCGCCCCCGAACGGGACATTGCCGTTCCCGATGTTGCCCCGGCCACCCATTCAAGCCAACAAGAAGGACCTCGCCCACCTCGTCGGGTGGTCGGTACCGGACGCTCAGGAGTCCTCTGTCCAGAGGGCCTGGACATGAACATTTTGATTCAAAACGATACCCGGCTTATTCTCTGCCAGATGGACAATATTAACAGAAACTTGAATCGGTGTTTTAGCATAATCAGTGCCCTGAATGAGCGGATTAGCGCGCTGGACACTAGGATTGGGTGATGCTCCAGAGAGACGAGGACGTCAACGCAACACGTTTCATCCAAGGCTGTACCATGCCACCAAGAAGCGATAGTAGTTTTATTATGATGTGTACAACTGCACCTCACGTTTTCGGTAATAAAATACACTTTGTCTTTATCAAACGATCGCAATGGAGAATTTCCCACGCGTAAATCGACGGCACTCATTTTGCATTCCCGCTACATGTGTTCTATTTCGCACAAGCCTTTGGAGTCCAACTTTGTGTTCTCACCAATTCATTGTTTGCCCTGCACGGGCTCTGGTCATATTGTTGAATTTCGGCACGCAAAACTTCCCCCCAAGTCGCACAGATTACCTCGAAAGCGAAACAAAAAGCAAAAAAACAAAAACGTTGGGCTCTTCCGGGAATC